>CAUYLG010034049.1:0-66913 GCA_963573385.1 Cacajao melanocephalus
ATATATATTTTATTGTGTTTTAGGTTTTGGGGTACATGTGAAGAACATGCAAGATTGTTGCATAGGTACATACATGGCAATGTGGTTTGCTGCCTTCCTCCCCATCACCTATATCTGACATTTCTTCCCATGTTATCCCTCCCCAACTCCCTACCCCCCACTGTCCCTCCCCTAGTTCTTGCCCAACAGACCCCAGTGTGTGATGCTCCCCTCCTATGTCCATGTGTTCTCATTGTTCAACACCCGCCTATGAGTGAGAACATGCAGTGTTTTATTTTCTGTTCTTGTCTCCAACTGGCAATGATAAAATCTTGAGTGGTAGAGACCAATTAATATTCAGTTTACGTCATTAAAGATACCATTAAGGGTTGCAGTCATTACATCATTTGTTAAAATCCAGAATGAATTGAATTAGAAGCATGAAAATTTTTTTAGTTGGAAAAAATGGCTAAGGAAAAAGAAAATAAAGTTATGACTTCCCCTTTGATATATAACAGATGCCTGCCAGTAGAATTTTAAAAAGACAACTGCGATAAAAATAATAGTGGTTTTGGCTCTCAGTATGTAGAACTAACCAGAATCTAGTAGCTAAGAAACCAACAAATGTATTAAGAGAGTTGTTCTGTCCAATAGCCACCAGTCTGATTTAAAATACTGTTTAATTGTTTGATACTTCAAACAAGCAAATAAACAAACCAAAACACCTCTGGGGCCTAACATTCTACAGAAGCTAAATAATATAAGAAATTCCACACTTCCCAGATATGTATATCCTCAAGTGCTCTTTTTAAGTGCCATCAAAGTGAAAAATGAAACAAACAAACAAACAAAAACCCTTCCCAGGGGAGTAGAGGCAAGTCCTAATAAATATTCTCCACCACCCAGAATGGAGGGAAGGGTTTGCATGCTTAATGTGTGAAATTTAAAAATTTATATGTGTCAGTAATAGATGTGTTTTTCTGTCATTATTTTCCTTTCCAAATGTGATTATTAAATATGATTATCTTCTTGTTTCACTATTATTGGGCTGGTGGAGAACAGGTACCTGTTACAGTTCACAGGTCTCTGAAAAGGAAGGAACAAATATAATACATAGAGAATATCATGAAATTAGTTAGTATAATTACATGAGTATATATTCTAGCACATGCTGTTGGGGCCTTGCCTCTAGAGCCTGGTGCTCCTTGCTAGCATGTCTTCCTACTGTGAACACCTGTGCCTCTGCCTAAGGCTTTTCTCTGGGCTGCTTAAATGTCAGGCTGGAAATTTTGGACAGTTAACAGCCTTGGGAGCAGCCCTCCACCTACCTATCACTGGAATCAAATCGGTGGCCAAATATCTCAGTTTTGTAGCCCTTGCATGAGATAACTCAGGCATGCTCTGAACTGTCACCCAGAGGACCCGAGTTCTCCCCAGGGGTCATCCACTGGTTAACATACCTTACATTGACTAATTTCCCTCATCTTTCTCAGTCTTTACTGTACTCCACTAATGCTTTCTGAGATCACCTTCCAAATAAATCCTTCATCTTCAAATTCTTGTCCTAGGGTTGGCTTCTGGGCAAGTCCAAACAGACATATGTCCACACACAAATACACCACACTCACACCACACACGCACACACACACACAGACACACATACACACACACACACACACACACACACGTATAAATAAATAAATAGTGCACCCTTTCAATGACCTTAGATCTACAACCTAACTGACATGGAAAGTTGAAAGATATGAGGATTTTCCTAATATATTAATTCTAAAACCTCAAACTACATTTAAATGTTTCAGTAGATTCAATTATATCTGAGTTTTTTAATGTCAAATTAGTAATTTTAATACCGGTTTTCTTTTAAAAATCTAATGCTTCAGCTGAGTAAATATTTATTTCAGTTGTGTGTTTTAAAGCAGAAAATGCTAGCATTGGAGAGCCCAATGAGTTTGACTATTGCAAGATCAGATAAAAGAATTGCTATTCCATGGAAGTTTTCTGTTGCTGAACAGTTATTGTGCAGTGAAGAAGGAGTTTCAGAAACAAATGATTTCTCAAAAAATGTGGACAGTTCTTGATTGTTTCCTAAGCTTTCCATTTCAAAAAGTTATATTTCACTTTGATATGATGACAATAAATCATTGTGGACAGTCGAAAGTATTGTAACACTTGAAAATAAGCGCTATGCCTGGTCTACATAGTCAGATATCATGTCTTATGAACGTATATAATAATATGTCTAAGAAATTTTGTAGACATATTGCTCATTAAGAAATTATTCTGCAATTCATGTAAATGAAGTGGCCTATGATTATTTGAGTTTTAATGTCATTTTGTTTATTTGTAGTCTTTACCTTTTTTCTTATGTGATATGTGTAAAAGTTAAACAGGAAAAAAAATATGTAAATCGATATCAGATACTTTGTAGATACTATTTCTCTTTCTGTACTTCCTTAATTTTTTTCAGTAAACTTTTGTTAAAGAAAAGCAGTCATCACATTCTTAACATACTTACATTAACAAATATATTTAATTTTCTGGTATTGGCCACAAACAAATTACAACCACAGACATGTCAAACACCAACACACAGACATAAACCTGAACTAACTGGATATTGCTGGTTAAAAATATACTGGTTACAAATATATTTTTCTAACATTGTTTTCAAAATTATTTTGATTTTAGTTCATATGGATTTTAGTTGCATGTACATTTAGCCATGTTGTTTTAAATTATAACAGAAAGTATTTTGCCAGTTATTGGTGAGATTTGAATTTACTTCCAAATTCTATCAATTTCCTTTACAATGCGCCTCTGGTTTGCAATGATAAGTGAGTAATAATATTCCCTGATATGAATTTTTCTGCCTTTCCACTAGAAATCTAGAAAATTGCAATTAAAAATACCTTTATGCAACACTGACGTATGAGAAAGGCAACTTATCCAACTCTCAGAAAAAGATACATCACATAAAAAATAAATGGAAGTAGAGTGAGTGAAAAGAATGGTGTATTCTGGCTCACACACAAGAAAGAGTAATCTATGTTCCTTTGAAAGAACATAAGAAAACTTCTTCCTTCTGCACTGCTTGCTTTCTTTATACTAACAGGAACACCAATCAACAATCTCTGCAGGTCAGAAGAGTTGCATTTAAGATAGCCAGTGAAATATTTAAAAATGTTTTCTTTATTGTAAGCAGCTTTTTATGACAGAGCTAGAAGAAACATCAAAGTTCTGTATGCCAGGTATGTGATTTTATATATGATTTATCAATTCACAGTGACTGAGAGCTCATCAGTGGTGGAAAATATAAAAAAGGACCTCATAAAATAGGAAAAATTGATGCTCCCAATCTTACCACTTAAAAATAATGGAAAGTAAACTATTCCAAATTCAGGAGTGACTCTTTGTTAGGCTAGAATTCATTTTAATTCATTTAAAATAAGTGTCAAGTCAGAAATCTCCAGACTGCAAAATACCATGAGAACTTTTAGTGTTATTTCTGCTGACTGTTCCTGTACAGAATACTATGTCATGACAATTAACATACTGCCTTAGTGGTTTCAGACATTTTCTTACGAAATTCTAATCTTGTTTGTGAGGTTGTCATTTTTCTCTGCCTAGTCAGAATCAGACCTCTCTCAGCCGTTTACGGGGCGGACACAAAGCATTTGCCAGTAGCCACCCATCACTTCCCAGATTTGTATGTGTCCCAAACCTTCTAACAACCATTCTAAAGGAAAAGTGATCGGCAGTGATAGGAATCAATCATAACTCCATTACCCATTTGTGGTAGATGAAATGAGCAGAGACTTCTGTGTTATTTAGGATGAGCTTTCAACAACAAGCAGATACAATTTTTATAGAGTGATTTCTCACAGAACAATGAAAGGATTTCATGTTCAATTCATTACAATAATTTGAAATTCATATATCATAGAAAGGCTGACATGGATCTTGCTGGGACTTCCTTTGAAAACAATAATGATTAACAGTCATGATTTCTTATTCTCATCTTTTCAAAGAGAGAAGGAAAAAGTCATTAAATGTGTTGTGAATGACAGGATTTCTAATCTGTGAAAGAGGATTTGAAAAGGATTTTCTGCAACAACTTCCACCATTTCTTTCTTTCTATATAAATCCATATTTATTAATATTTTAAGTGGCACTTTAAGCTACATACAATTTTATATTCTTATAATTGTTATCCTTAACATTATAATGTCAGTATTTTCCATGTTATTAAATGATACTTGGCACATAATTTAAAATGTAACCTGATGTTTCATTATATGGATTTGGAATAATTCAATTAAATATTCTCCTAATGTTAAAAAGAGGTCTTGTTTTTATAATTAATATTGTAAACATTTGTAGATAAAATATGTTCTTAGCATGAATAACAAAGTTGAATTATTAAGAAAATAAAATTATCATCTGAGAGTTTTATTCATATTGAATATATTTTCGTGAAGACTAAGCATATAGGAGAGTTTCTATTTCATCTATTTTTTTCTATGATAAATCATTTTGTAATTTTACTTCCCCCAGTCAAGTTTTCTTCTTCCTCTTTCTTAAGTGAACTCTGCCTTGGATTGACTCAACCAGTGACATAATTATAATAAATGCTAATTTATTTTAAGTGCCTGCTAGTTGTCAAACACTGTATCAAGTGGTTTACATTTATTAATGAATTAAATTCCCATTTTAGAGATGAGGAGACTGAGACACAAAGACACACATAATAAGCTTCCCAATGTCTTCTAACCAATAAATAGCAAAGTTTGAGTGGAAAAGCAAGATAACTGTCTTTAGACACTATATTTGATGACAATGGAGTGTTATCTCTGATTAAAGCCCCAATGTCTTGAGGTGAATTTTTGTTTTATAGGAAATCAGAACCAATGCTGGGACCCATAGGGGATTTACTTACACACAGGTTTCATGGTTCTGAAAGTTGCTTACCGGCATGAGGCCCCAAAGGCTTCTAGGGAACACTTATTATAGTGAATAAGGCTGGGAAGGAAGCCAGTTGCCTGGAGGAGACTCAGCTAGGGGCACATTCCACATAATCTCTGACCCTGTTGACACTGATGACACCTGTGAACTGAACAATGTGCTAATTTCTGACCATAAGCTGTCTATTAGTCTACATGTGTCTGAGATTCGAAATAAACATTTTAATGGTCTAATTTAATAGACAAATAAATTATGAATTAAATTAAAATTAAATTAACACAAATTAAATAAATAAATTAAAAATATTAATATATTAAATTAAAAATAATTTCACTTCTTTAAAAGTACAAATTCTTAAAACTTGTTAAGAACTGTAAAGACATTTACTTTTTAAATATATTTAAAAATATTTATTAAAGCTGGGCATGGTGGCACATGCCTGTAATCCCAGCGCTTTGGGAGGCTGAAAAGGGCGGATTGATTGAGGTCAGGAGTTTGAGATCAGCCTTGTCAATATGGTAAAACCCTGTCTCTACTAAAAATACAAAAATTAGCCAGGCACGGTGATGTGAGCCTGTAATCCCAGCTACTCAGGATACTGAGGCAGGAGAATCTCTTGAACTCACGAGGAGGAGATTGCAGTGAGCCAAGATGATGCCACTGCACTCCAGCTTGGGCAACAGAGTGAGAAACAAACAAAAACAAAACATTAAATGTAATCCATATTATTATTTTATAATTTGCAAAATGAAGGGCAATGTATAAAATAATTGTGGAATTTCTAAAATAATATGGGTTATTTAGAAAATTAACAGGAATACTACAAAATATATGTAAAAAGATGACCAATTTTATTTTAAGAAAACAAGGAGTGTGTGAATAAATTAAGCAGGAGGTTTTGGATAGATAAGCCACTGAAAATCCTTGTCATTATAAAATATATGGGTGTTATGATTACACCTTAGGTACCAATGGGAGTCAGAGAAGTTAAAGTGATTCTAAATGTCATGTGAAAATTAGAGTTAAAAAACAGAGAGAATAAATAAGACCTAGTATTTGTTAGCACAACAGAGTGACTATAATTGATAATAATTTAATTTATATTTTAAAATACAAAAAGAGTATAGTTTGATTATTTGTAACACAAAGATAAATACTTGAGGGGATGAATACCCCATTCTCCATGATGTGATTATTACACATTGCATACCTGTATCAAAATATCTTATGTACTCAATAAATATATACACCTACTATGTATACAACTACTACATACCCTTAAAAATTAAAAATTAAAAAATAATATTAAAAAAGTAAGTTAGTTCTGAAAAGGGACAGTGAATACACATAGGTAAATTTGTTATTTTTATTTTTATTTATTTATTTATTTTGAGACAGAGTCTTGCTTTGTCACCCAGGTTGGAGTGCACTGGTGCAATCTCGTCTCACTGCAACCTCCGCCTCCTGTGTTCAAGCAGCTCTCCAGCCTCAGCCTCCCTAGTAGCTGGGATTACAAGCACACACCACCATGACCAGCTAGTTTTTGTATTTTTTAGTAGACACGGGGTTTCACCATGTGAGTGAGGCTGACCCACCTCAGCCTCCCAGCACTGGGTGTGAGCCACTGCACTCGGCTGGCAACTTTTGAATGAAGTGAATTGTGAATATGATAAATACATACATAATTACACATATAGGGACATGATAAGAAAAAAGAGAATCCTGGCATAAGAAAAGGAAAACATATTCATGGAACATATTATTTAGAAACTAAAATAATTGTATATGTTGAATATGTGAAAAAAGCAGATTTTAGAGCAGTAATAGATGACATACTTTTGAGTAAAAAAAAATTGTTACTGAAATTTATTAATGTTGGTGAAGGTAATCATGTACTCTTCAGCATTCACTAAATATTTACCCAAACTATAATATTTCAAGACAGTTATAGACTTGAGTGTATATAAATAAATATATGCTATAAATAAATAAGTATATACATTTAATATTATTTATTTATACATATATTTATTTTTTATATTCATTTGTATATAAATAAATGAAATATATATAATTGGGCAACAATATCAAGAACATAGGTAAATATTCATTTTCCTTAATAATAGTATCTACAAATATCAAATTATAACTTTTAGTTACTTTTGTAAATTGTGCATAATAATATTTCTAAAAAAAACTCTGTTATTCTTCCCTTGCCTGTACTCCATACCTAAAAATGTAAGTAACTGCAAACATGGAAGGACTTAGTCTCCAAGGTTCACTTCTTTTCTCTCAACTCTCAGAAAACAAGTAAATTTCAAAAACAATGTTTGTCTTTTTGTCTGATTGTTCATATAAACAAAGTTAAAATTGTTCCTCTTCTATTTATTCCCTTTTATTTGGCAGGGTCTGGGAAAGGGCAATCATTGTTGCTTATAAAACCATGCAAAGAATATGTATTCTGAAAAGTTTCTGTTTTAGTGGCTTTAATCTTCAATTTCTAGTTTCCAACTAATTTTAAACTACAAATAATTCATGGTATTTTGAGATCTGTAGTTAGGAAAGTGCAGTCGCTTGTGTTATAATTTAGTCAAACACATTTTCTTTTCAAACGTACTTAAATAAAAATGAGAATTTCTTTCATTTTTAAAAATATATGAATTAAGTTGGACATGAAAAGCAAGCTGATGGGGAAAATACATATCTTTATCTCAAAGACATAAAGATATCTCTAAGATTCTGATACACAAATTGGGCATTTCATTTTCTAAATATTGATCTACAGCCATGACACTCTTCTAAAACTCTAGCTCTTCATTTATGTACTTCAAGTTGGACATTACAACTTTTTATTTTTACTACTTTTTTATTTTCAGGAAGTCTAAAAATGAACATAATTTTTGGATTTTAGGTTTTATTTATCTTCTACATTCCCTAAGTCAGTGGCTTTCAAATCATACAGAAATTCTTGAGTGGGTACCCGAAATAAATATTTTCGATATGACACTCAGAAAACTGAATTTTAAGATATACTCTGAAGCAGTGTTTATCTGATTATTTCGAATCTACATCTTAGAAACTCCAAAATAATTTTTTAAGTTTCTGGAGCTATATACTAGTGAACATTTTTTAAAAAGGACATAGTCAAACTATGAAAGATCTAACAACTCTGATAACAATTCTTCTCTTTATTTTACTGATTTTATTTCCTGGAATGAAATAAAATAGTTTTATTCAGCTGATGGCATGAGCAAAACTTTCTCTATGGAAAAAGAAATCATTGGTATTATGGTGATGGGGAAGAATCGTTTAATATGAACAAAAGTGGATAATGACTGGATGAAATTAAAAGGTTGATTGTTGGGAAAAAACAGACTGGAATCTGAGATTGATTGTTATCACTGGTGCTGGCTCTCTAAACTTCATGGTTAGTTCAGAAAAGAATTACCTCAGTAAACCAATAAACATTCCCTTTAAATTTTTTGTTTGTTTTTAGTTTTTATGTACACATAGTAGTTTTACCTACTTATGGTGTACATATAATATTTTGATATAAACCTATAACATGATATAATCAAATCTGGGTATAACTAGGATATCCATCACCTCAATCACTTATTAATTTGTATTGGGAGCATTTCAATTCTACTATTCTAGTTACTTTGGAATATATTATAAGTTATTGTTAACTATAGTCAGTTTTTTTCTGGAACTAAACATTAGATCTTATTCCTTCCATTTAAAAATACTTTCATGCCCATTAACAAATGAAAGAAACATGGCTGACACTGTTTCATAGAAATCCTGAAGTCCAGCTCAGCATGTAGTGCTAGTTTCTCTTGATTAGGGCCTATTCCTGCTTGTGGGAATTATCTTTATGGCTTTAGGTGTTACCCTTTGAGCTCTTATTCTGCACTCTTCCTATTCTGTGAGAATACTCTATATTTGTAGCTGAGTAGTTTTCTCAATCTTCTTACTCATAGAAAGTTGTGAATTCCAAACTTGCTTTGGATTTTGACCATCCTTTGTATTTTTCAGTCCAAACTTATGGTACTTTGTTAGTACAATTGTCTTAAAAATTGTGGATTTCCTATTAATCTTTTGAAGTTCAGCTCTTTTAAACAAAAAGTCAAACTCCTGAAGCTTTGTAGGATGGATTCCTCTCCATATTGGTCTGTGAACCATGGTGCTTTGGAACAACCTTTCAAGATTCTTTGAAATCATTTTTAAGATTTTATAGAGTATATTTGCATGTCCTTACAATTATATTAAAAAAATATAAAAAGGAATCACCTTATGTCATCTTGACATCTTATCAAAAATTTCCACAGCTACACATTTAATCTTAAAATTAATCTAAGGCCATGTTTTACCAGTAGACACTGGATTTGAGTTTTCTTCTGTGGTTATTTTTACCTTGAGAATATTTGAGTGGGTGGGAAGAGTCTTCTAGCTCCTCATATGTCCTCTACATTTTGATAGTGAAATAAAGTTTAAAAAAGGATATACTCAAACTATCAAATGGTTTCATCTTTAGTTTATTTCTTTCTATATTCACTTTTTCAGACACTATTACATGAAACCAGTCGGCCAGAAAAATCTCTTTAGATCAATTCATAGGCTCGTAAAGTTTATTTTTTCTTTTTCGTGTTACTGCAGGCAATTGTTCTGCTAAACATTCTGCCACTAGAGAACACACATTATCATCCCTCTAGGCTCTTATTTAGTATCCTTTTAGCTTCCAGCAGAGTCTCCCTGATATCACTTTTGCTTCTGCTAATTGCCTGGTTCCAAAGTCAATGTCAAATTGTTTAGATTTGTGTTATAGCACCTCAGCAGAAAATCCCAAGGTGGTGCATTCACATGGCATGTTCTTGGCTGAAAGTTCAATAGATGCTGCTTACTGTGGAGTCCACATATAACCTTTCGCATGACATGGGCTTTCACTGCAGGGCTCCTGGGTTTCAAGAGGTAAGCAGCAGAAACCATAGGTTAGTTAAGGTTTATGTTTGTACCTGACACTTCTACTATATTATTTTGGTCAAAGTATTCTCAGAGCTTGCACACATTCAAGAGGATGGAAAGACAGATCCCAACACCTAGTGAGATATAGTAAGATTATAATGCCAAAGAATATGAGGATAAAAGGTAGAGGTGTAGTTATAATTAAAAGATACAATCTGCCTACATTTTGCTTATAATGATTCTTACACCTGGACTACATGCTCATTTAGAAAATTCATTTCATACACTAAGTATTTTTGACTAAACATTTATTAATGGCATATTTTGTCTTAGAAATAGTGTGAATCATTTTGAACCTGGTTATCATAAACAACTAAAAAGTTGCCAGTCTAAAACAACTAACAATAAATGGTTGCAGACATTTATTCAATTTTGACTCGTATTAGGAAGTATAGGACAATTTACTTCTCATTATTTTCCAAGTGGCCTTTTTGTTCATTTGCTTACTTTTGTTGTGGCTTAACATTGAATGTTTTTAGAGTTTTTTTTCTTTGTCCTTATTATTACAGATTTTCACAATGGTTTTGGGAAAAAGCCTTTACAACTTGCTGTTCTGGGCAATATACTGAGACCTTTCCATCTGAAGATATTGTAATTCTAGGTAATACAGTAGAATTGTGGTGATGATTTTCTTTTCTTCAATTTGCATTCTGACAATGCAAAAGAAAAGAAAAACTCATTTTCCGGAAAGAAATTTAAGCCAGCTACAGAAATGTGCATAAGTAACAAGGAGCCAAATGTTAATCACCAAGATAATGGAAAAAATGTATCCAAAGCATGTCAGAGGTCTTGGCAGCAGCTCCTTCCATCACAGGCCCGGGGACCTAGGAGGGAAAAATGATTTCCTGAGCTAGGCACAAGAAATCCCTGCTCTGTGCAGCCTTGGGACTTGGTGTCCTGTGTCCTAGCTACTCCAACTTCTGTTTTGGCTAAAATGGGACAAGGTAAAGCTCATGCCATTCGTTGCTTCATGTGGCTTACATGTGGTTTTGGGCCTGCAGGTGCACAGAAGTCAAGAACTGACATTTGGGAACCTCTGCCTAGATTTCTGACGATGTATAGATCTCAGATGTCTGGATTTTAGAGGATGTATGGATGGATGTTCAAGCAGATGCCTGCTGCAGGGGCTGAGCCCTCATGGAGACTATCTGCTAGGGCAGAGAAGAAAGGAAATGTGGGTTGGATCCCCTATAAAATGTCAGCACTAGGGCACTGCCTAGAGGAGGTATGGGAAGAGGTCTACTATCCTCCAGACCCCAGAATGATAGATCCATCAACATCTTCTACCAGGTGCCTGGAAAAGCCACAAGCACTCAATGGCAGCTCATGAAAGCAGCTGTGGGGGCTGACCCTGGCAAATCCACAGGGGCAGAGCTGTCCAGGGCCCTGAGATCCCACCTTGTGCATCAGTGTGCTCTGGGTGTGAGACATGGTGTCAAAGGAGATAATTTTGGAGCTTCAAGATTTAATGACTGCCTTGCTGGATTTTGGACTTGCATAGGGTCTGTATCCCCTTTCTTCTGGCCAATTTCTCCCAATTTGAAATGGGAACATTTATCTAATGTCTGTTCCCTCACTGTATCTTGAAGGTATCTAACTTGCTTTTGATTTTACAGGCCTATAGACAGAAGGGACTTGTCTCGTCTCAGATCAGATCTTGGACTTGGACTTCCGGATTAATGCTGGAAGAAGTAAGACTTTGGGGACAGTTGAGAAGGCATGATTGATTTTAAAATATGGAAAGGACATGAGATTTGGGAGGGGTCAGGGATGGTATGATATGGTTTGGCTCTGTGTCCCCACCCAAATCTCATCTGAAGTGTAATCTCCACATGTCAAAGGAAGGAGGTGATTGAATTAGAGAGGTGGCTTCATCCATGCTGTTCTCATTATTGTGAATAAGTTCTGAGAGATCTCATGGTTTTGAAAGGGGCTCTTCCCCTACTTTCTTCCTATATACACACAATCTCTCTCACTTGTCGCCATGTAAAATGTGCCTACTTTCCCTTCCATCATGATTGTATGTTTTTTGAGGCCTCCCCAGTCATATGAAACTGTGAGTCAATTAAACCTCTTTTCTTTATAAATTACCCAGTCTTGCACAGGTCTTTATAGCACTGTGAGAACAGAGTAATACAGAAGACTTACTATCTGAGCTGACATTTTATAGTTACAATAATGAATACTGTATGATATTGGCAGAGGAATAGATGCACAGATGTATAGATCAAACACTTGTGTCAAAATAGTTGTACACAAAAGTGCAAAGGGAATTCTGTGAGGAAAGATCTTTAAATGATGCTGCAACAACTGCATATTCATATTAAAGACAATTTTTATGAAAACCTTGTACCATCAAAACAAAGAACCTCAAAATATATCATAGACCTAAAATAAAATGTAAAATTATAACTATTCTAGGAGAAACTGTAAGATAAATCTTTCTGGCATTGTGTTAAAGCAAAGATTTAATAAATACAAATTCAAAATTAAAATACCAAAAGTTTTTGTCTCCATTATGGAATTGTAACTTGGAATTCATCAAAGTTAATAACTGCAGCTGTTTGAAGAACAGTAGTTTTTTCTCATGCTACCATGTCAAATATGAACATATTAGCAGAATGAAAATATAAGCCACAAACTGGGAGAAAATATTTCAAATCAAAATACGATAAAGGGAGTGGCACAAGATGGCAGCCACCATGGGCTCAGGCAATTTATGAAAATTAAATGTATAGCCTTAAGCTAGAATGTGGACCTAAATGCCAGAAATGTCCCCCCTTTTAAGGTTTATAACAAAAATTAATGTAAATGGATTTAATAGGCCTAATGTTGTGGTGAACCCAAGAGCTATACCAGTACCAGCAAAAAAAAAAAAAAAAAAAAAAAAAAAAATGGTAGAATTCATATAGCTTCTAAGTTGTTCTACAAGAGCTTTGGCACCTAATGATGTCTAAATAAAATATGAAGCTCCTTCAGCTGCCAGAAGAACAGCGTTATAACAATAAAAAAGAAAAACACTTTGTCTTTGTAACAAGAGAAGTGTTGAAAGGCACTTCTCTTTCCAGCCCATTTGATTAAAACAGTCTTCACTTTCCACAGTAGTAAATTTTCCAGATACATCTTGTAGACCACAAAATACTAGAAACTGTAATTGAATTTCAGGGAGTGGGAGAGGCTCAGCTCCCCCGAGAGGATGTTCTTCCAGGCTCTTGGTCTCTCACTCTCCCAAGAATGGGAGGGAGGACCCCACCGGGCACAGTATGCTCATAAAGTAAATATCAGACCCCAAAGAGTTTTGCAGAAAATGATTTATTTAGGCAGAGAAAGAGAAAAAGGAGAGAGAAAAAGATGAGAGAGAGAGAAGCTTCCACAAGACTGTGGAAGGGGATCCAGATAGGAAGTCTGAAGAGGTGTGGAAGAAGGGGACTTTTACCCTGGGAGGAATTCCCTCCCATTTCAGGTTTCCTGAGCCTATGAAAGGAATTCCTTTAAACTTCCACTGGAGTCATTGATCTTTGATTTTTGCCATGTGTGCCAAAGTTTAAACAAAGACCTTTAAGTCCCCAGATGGAGGCGGGGAGGCATGGTGCTGGGAAGTTCTTACCCTTGAAACTATGCCCCCTTGCAGACCTGGGAAGAGAATACATTCCCTCAAAACAAAGCTCTCATTCAAAGGTAATTTATTTTAAGATACTGCAAATTATATTTTTTTGTCCACTCAAAGTATATAAGTTTTGCTGTAACATTTTATCTTGTCAAGTGTAAGCACTGTCCGCATAGTTAAATTTCTGGGAGCAAGAAAATATATTTAAATTAATTCTCATAGTAACTGGTGGGGAACATCTAATTCAGCTGTAAAAAGACACAGCACATAATCACCTTGCTGCTGATTCCATGGCCTGAGACTTTCTTTTTCCCTCTTCTCTCACCCCTTCCCTCTTCTTCCCCGTAACAGCTGTCAGCTTGAGGGTCTTGTTAGACCAGATGTGAAGGTTTCAAGTTGGTTGCAACCTGTGACTACTCCTGGCTCTGTGGGATATTTTGCCCATACCCATGATTTCCTTCTGTAAGTCTGAAGTAATCTCCCCCTTCTAAGACATCATCCTGTTCCTCCACTCCTCCACTCCTCTCCTTAGTAAAAGCATAGATTTTAACCCCTCTTCAACTCTCAGAGATTGGCCTTTGGTAAGGAATTTAGGGCTTTCTCCATATCTTCTCTCCTCCATCTCTATTGAGGGATGCTTCCTTTTTCTCTCTCTTCCTCAAGTCCCTTTTTCACTGTCACCACCCAGCATTTTCCATTACACTTGCTTGCTATTGCCAGAGGCCGTCAGGTAAAGTTGGAAAAAATCTCTAATCTCCTTTACTTAGTTTTAAAGCCATATTTATTCACTTTCCATGAGACTAGAAAATAAGTATTGTGTCCTCAGCCCTGCCACCCTCTGCTGTCATCAGTTGACATGGTTTTCTTAGCTCAAATTTTGATGAATTGAGAAGAACAGTGAACAAGATTACTCGGTCCTGATGGGTCTGAGTCTTTGGTGGTTAAACTTGGAGAAAAGTCACATAAAACACTTGTAAGCACATATGATCCCTCTGAATTTTTTTCTTTATATGTAATTGCTTTCACTCTTAAAAACTGAAAAAGTTTTAAACAGGGTTCTCACATGGTCATCCTTGCAATCCACTGAGTCCAATTTTGAGTCTGACAACTGGAACAATAAAACCTTGTATTTGGAACAACTTTGGTTTTGGTGCTTTTCGTGATCCTCTGCAGGGATTAAGAAGAACTTTGTGTTAAGAGCCTCCAAAATTGGTGGGCTTGACTTCCTGGGAAATTGCTGCATTTTCTCACTTTCTGGTGAGGAAATCTAAATGCTAATATGTGGATGTATGCCAAATACAAGAAATTCATAGTGTAAAAAAATCTGTTAAAAGATTTATAGCTAGAATGTATAAAACACTCCCAAAACTCAGAAAACAAATACCTGTCATGGTTAAAGATTTGAACAAACAGTACACTTCACCAACACAAGCAGCAAATGCAAGTGCAGAAAAACATTCAGGAATGTAAGTCATTAAAGAAATGCAAATGAAAACCAAAATGAAATGTAACTATACACACATATGAATGGCGGAACTAAAATGACTGACCATACCAGGTGTTGGCAAACTTGTGGAACAACTGCCACTCTTACACACTGCTGAGAAACATGTAAAGTGACATAATCAATTTAGAGAAAAAATATTTCCTTTCTAAGCAACATAAATATGCACTTAAGATATGATATAGCCATTTCACTTCTTAGTACTATAGAGAAATAAAACACAACACAAATGTTATGAGCATTATGTGTATTAACTAACAGCTATAGGCAACTCAAATATTCATCAATGGGTAAATAAATAAGTACTGACTTTTCATACAATGGAATACTATTCAGCAATGAGCTAAATCTCAAAATAACTATGCTATGTGAAAGACGGACAAAAATTATTACATATTGCTTGATTTTGTTAATACAAAGTTCTAGAAAATGTGCATTGATCTAGTGTGACAGAATGCTTCACTTGGAAGTCTCTATGTTAGAATGAAAAGTTTGGTGTAACACTAATTTCTCAAAGCTTCCACTTTTTAACGTAGACTTTATTTTTCAGAGCAATTTTAGGTTCACAGCAATATTAAGTAGAATGCACATAATTACCCCCAACACACACACATAGTCTCCCCCAACGTCAACCTCCCACATCAAAGTGGTGCATTTGTTATAATTAATGAGCCAAGAAAGGCAGAATGCTATCACCCAAGGTTCAAAATTTACATAGGGCTCACTCTTAAAGTTGTACTTTTTCTGGATTTTGAAAATGTATAGTGACATATATCCATCATTATAGTAGCTTAGAGAATAGTTTGACTGCCCTAAAGATCCTTTGTTCCATGCCACATTTCACCTATTCCCATCAAGCAAAAGAATCTGTCTTCATCTTTCCTAAGAAATGGATTGTTTTGATTTGCATTTCCCTGATCAATAGCGATATTGAGCATTTTTTCATATGTTTGTTGGCTGATGAGTTTGGAGACTATTATTCTAAGTAAAGTAACTCAGGAATGGAAAATCAAACATTTTGTGTTCTTATTGATATGTGGGAGCTAAGCTATGAGGATGCAAAGGCTTAAGAATGATACAATGGACTTTAGGCTTCGGGGGAAGGGTGGGAAGGAGAGAGGGATAAAAGACAACAAATACAATTCAGTGTATACTGCTAAGGTGATGGGTGTATCAGGATCTCACAAATCACCACTACAAACCTACTCATGTAACAAAATACCACCTGTACCCCAATAACATATAAAAAAATTTAAAAACTATTATGCTAATGAAAAATAATAAAAATAAAAATAATAAATTAACTTACTTTTACTAAAAATATAAATGAAAGATCACAGTTCAGTTTGGTCTTGTTTCTTGTGGAGGGGTGCAAATCTGAGTATGAGGGGCAGTGATCCACACCTAAAAAAAAAGAAATTGGTTGGCCAAGTACAGCAGAGGTAACAAAGGACCAATTCTAAATTTATTCCTCAAAACATTTTGAATGTTTCCACTGTCTGTCTTTGAGACCTGTCCAACCACCATAAGAACTTGCTCAGGCTTTCATACTAGTCAGTGAGAGATCAAGTAGAGTAGAGTTGAGTCCTGCTGAGGCATCCTAGACTGGCTGGTCACCTCCCGGTCCTGGAAATTAACCACAGATGCATGAGTAAGACTAGTTAAAAGCCCAAGAACCAGTCAGCTGAGTCTACCCCAAACTACCAAACTGTATAATTCTGCACTATATAAGTGGCTACTGGTTTAAGCTACAAAGTCTTGGGTGTTATGTTTTGCAGAAAGATCTTCCAGAACCATCTCGTATGCACCATCCCACCTTTGTAAATAGACTCTGTGTAATTAAATTCTCATCAGATAATATTCTAGTATAACATCAGTTCTTTCATGTTCATTATGGATGTATTGCTGATTGGTGAAATGTTTAGGATATATCCTAGGAAAACACAAAGTGCTTCATTGCATCCCTCAATACTATTCATCTTTCTTTACCTACACTAATTGCTCCCTATAAAACTTTTTCAATGCTACTATGAACTTCCAATATCTGGTTTCTCTTAACTTCACTTCCAGGATTGTAAATATAAATATTTTGCTCTATGTCAGGTTCACCTTTTGATAAACTAATTTAGCACATCAGGGTATTTTGAGTTCTTTCTCTGAGTTTGTTAAAATTTGGGTATATTGAGAGCATTGACTTGATAGATAAAGGTTAATGCTTTCTATTATGGAGGATACAAAAAATACTTCAACTATCCTCTTCATGAGACCACACCTTGTCTCATCTTTCTATATTTGCAATAGAAGACAGAGGTATGTAGCAAACACTTTATAGCACATTTTAAGTCAACAATATTTTTTTCTTATTTTTAAATTTTTTTATTTTAATTTTTTTTTGGAGATGGACAGAGTCTCCCTCAGTTGCCTCCAGTTCACGCAATTCTCTTCCCTCAGCCTCCCCAGTAGCTGGGATTACAGGCTAATTTTTGTAGAGATGGGGTTTCATCATGTTGGTCAGGCTGGTCTCGAACTCCTGACCTCAGGCAATCTGCCCTCCTTGGCCTCCCAAAGTGCTGGGATTACAGGCGTGAGCCACCGTGCCTGGCAAGTCAACAGTATTTTATATTATTTTTTTAAAGGCAACAAATAAGTGATCTAATTTACCCTATTCATTCAGAGTAGATACCAAGAATGAGGATTTATCACATTACACACATAAGAAGTTTAAAATGAAGAATTTTTGTAGCATGCACATATAAATCATTCTTAACTAAATTTGTCCACTGTTATTAATAAGTTAGTATTGAATAAAATAGTTTTAAAGCATATAATGTTTATCTTTTATTTAATTTCAAGGGTTCTACTCAATAGATAACTCTTATCTTCAGTCAATTGAAATCTTTTATAAAATACCATTTGGTTATTCTATAGTAGGAATCATACTGAGAGAAACTGCAAGATACTTATTCAGGATGACTCATCAAGATTTATATATGCAAAGATTTTATTGACCTTAGAGTCAATGAAACTTCAGGCAGAAATTTTGCCTGAGCAAACACAGCTGAATCAGAACCAAAATGAATTAATTTAGTGCCTATCTGCAACACACTGGCAATCTTCCAAAATGAATATGTAAGTTGAAAAGAGTCTGACTGCTAAATGTAAAGCTGAATTGCTAGCTATTTCTCTTCAGCAATGTAAGGAGAAATTTAAATCCATTGTTAAGAGATGCAGATATTTTCTAGCATAAAATAACTTTATCCAATGACTAAATCAAACCCTATGCTTCAATTTTACCTTAAGATTTGGGCTTGATGTTGTCATTACCAGGTTTGGTTGTTACCAAAAAGATATGAATTAAAAGATGAACCTACAGATCTAAGAAGAAATAGAAACATGGAAAGAAAGTAGGACATATTATGATATTAACCAGGCAAAGGCTGACAACAAGCACAGGGATTGAAAATATAACTGGTCCAAGAAAAGAGTGAAAATATTTAAATTGGAACACAATGAAGTCTAGCTCATTGGTGTATACTGGTTAATGAGTGCTAACATTTATGGATAAATTAAAATGAGTCATACATCTTCTAAGGACTTTATTTGCATTGACTGATTTAGTACTCATTGACCTTATGAATTAGGTAGTATTCATATTCCCAGATGACAAATGGAGGAACTAAAGTTAGAGAAATTAAGAAACTCATCCAAGGTCCTACAAGTAGTTAGAAGTAGTTTCAAAGTCTGGATTCAAATCCAGAGTGTATGATCACAGAGCTCATGATCTTTATGAGTATATAATATTTCCTCTCAAGCATAAGTTCATGTTTAGCAATTGATTGATTAGAGATCAAGAACTAGATTAACTTTATATCAATGTTTGGAATGTTAAAACATATTTTCTAAATTCCATGTCATTAAAAAATAAATGGTCTCTAGAGGAAAGGATGAAACAACAGGTTTGAAACTATCCCCTCCCTGCCAGGGAGGTCAGGGTGTAAAAACTGACCTAGAGAGGATCTTCAAGTGAATATTCTAATGATTTGATCAGATCTGCAAGTCCATGCTGAAAAATATACCAGCGGCTCTTTAAGAGTGGAAAAGGTAGTGTAGATCTATGAAATGACTATATCAGGACATAGCTGATATCCCCAGATTTTATACAAGCTTGGTATTTGTGAATTTATGGATTGGATGGCTAAAACATGAGTGGCAATCTTATAAACAATGTGATTTAAGGAGTATAAAACATAATTGTGCCAACACTGAAAAGACTTCCTTTGTGACCAGTGCTTCCACATACATTACTGTTATTGTGGAAGCAAAATGTTCCCTGGTGCAGAAAAAAAAAAAGGAAAAACTTTTGAGTGTCACAGTTTTCAAACTTCTCAAGGAAAACAATATTTTATCAATGCTTTGCATTTTCCACTATATTAAATATCAGTAAAATTCAAGGTTGACTAATATCTATGATTTGTGTAATCTATTTTAATAATTCAATTCTTCACACTAAAATTGGTCAGGGATGAAATTGCCATTTAGAACTATGAATCATAGTGTCTAAGAAAATATTTAATATAAATGGCCATGAAAAAGTGAAGATATTTCTCATTGTACTCAATTTATAAATAAAATAACAAAATTTGTAAGTTGTGCATAAATGCATATAGAAGACGTTTTGATCTTGTGATATTAATAAAATTAATATTAATTTTAAAGTAAAAAGTTGGTGGTAATTTGGGGAAAATGGAAATAATTTGATGCTGGTGTAACTCTCTGTAACTTTGGCATGAAGACGCAAAACTTTTGAAGAAAGCTGTAAGAGAAGGTATTGCCATTGTGATATAGAGGAAGCAGGCTTATTTTGAAGAAGGTCCTAAATGAGTAAGGATAGAATATAAAATGTAAGGAATTTTTATTGATGGCTATTGTGAAAAAATCTGTCTAAATCTAGAAGAGCAGAAGGAAAATAATTCAAATCAGTCTATGGTATTACTGGAAATTCCTCCAATATTATCACTATATGATTCAGCAAAGGGTCTCAAGGTTTATAAACACAATTAAATGTAAGTTAGAGAAAATATGTAATAAGGATTTTAAACCCTTTCCCCAGATGATGTGATACTAGAATAAATTGTCCAGAGAAGGATTTGAATTTTGCCTTTAAAATGAGTTAACAAAATGTCTTTATTAATGTATATAAAGCTTGTCAACTAACTATTGATAACGAGAGAAAACCAGGAATTGAGCTAAGAAGATTCCAAAAGACTCATGTAGAAATATACTTGTGATTCCCACGTTTTTCAACAGACTTAATATGGTTGTTGTCCAGGTTTTAATGACTTATTCGCTTGCAGACATTTTTGAAAGACAAACTCTAAAAACTTATATATACAGTATTAGGTAAGGAACTGTGTGTCTTTTGAAGGGCTTGGATTGCAAAGGAAAAGAGTAAGCAGGGTAAGCAACAAGCTTGATGTTACCACTCACTGCTGAGGACACTCAAGGAAATGAAGGCCCTTAAGTTATTGTAAACACATTGAAGATCTTGTTCAAAGTTGTTCAAAAGCTTATAAAGTGATAATGCTATTTTACAGAGGAAAGAGTCTATAAAATATTTCAGCAGGCGGTCTCAGTTGTTCCTAGAAATTCACATCGTAAGCCCAAATGTGTGGGGTTATGAAGCCTCTCTGGCTGAAAAATGTGAGTCATGAAGTAAGCAGAGCACACAGTGAGATCTGGAACAGAAGTGGCTCCCTCAGTGGATTATGTCGCTTCATATATGATTCAGAATCTTGCCAGCCATTATAAAATGAAGAAATGTCTTCATTTGCAAGAAAGTTGACACTTTGTTAGTGGTATCTAACTGTCTTGCTTATAAAAAATACTGTATCTGTGTCTGATGCTCACTAGCATATTTTAAAAATCTGTAACATTTTGTTTTTAAAGAAATTTTTAATATCCACTGAAATCCAGCATTTGCATAGCATAAAATGCTAATTCTTCTCATCAATAATATTCTCTCAGCTTTTTACAATCTTGTTATATCCCGAGTCAAACAACTTTCAACTCTTTTAGTGATTTCCTCTGTTCTTATATTCTATATCCTAAACAATATGAATATGTAATTTGTTTTATTTTCAATTTTTGTGTATTATCTTTTGATCTATGACAACAAAAGGCAACAATTTTACTGCTTCTCCTGGTCCTTTTCCCTCACCACAAACATCACATAAGTCTTCAGTAAGCAATAGTTATTGTCTAAGTCAGTTTGTTTATCTTATTATACTATGTGAATATTCACAGATGGGCCATCTAGTGTCCAATGATTGAATTAATTTTTTATACATTTTGTGTGCTTTTGCACTAATAATTACACTGCTTTTAGTTGTCTATTTGTTGATCACTAATACTTTCTCTGTAGTTTTATTTCAATATATTTAGAAACATTAGGGACTGTACTAGTTTCATTTTCTTCTTTGGGAAATTTCTCCTAGAATCCAGCATCCATACATTCTTCTTTTTCTTTTCTTTTCTATTCTTTTTTCTTTTTCTTTTTCTTTTTTTTTTTTTTTTTTGAGACACAGTCTCACTCTGTCATGCAGGCTGGAGTGCAGTGACATGATCTCAGCTCACTGTAACCTCCACCTCCCAGGATCAAGGGATTCTTGTGCCTCAGCCTACTGCGGAGCAGGGACTACAGGTGTGCACCACCATGTCTGGCTAATTTTTGCATTTTAATAGAGATGGGGTTTCACCATGTTGGCCAGGCTGGTCTCAAACTCCTGACCTGCCCACCTTGGCCTCCCAAAGTGCTGGGATTACAGGCGTGAGCCACTGCACCCAGCCCAACATCCATAAATTCTACTCTGGACCTCTTCCCTAGTTTTTATTCTTGAATTCTCTCCACTATCCACCTAAAAACTGCCCTCACTTGTTTTGGTGGAACATGTCCTTAATATTTTCCTTAGAAAGGAGATTTGGGAAGTAACATTTTTGAGATCTTGAATGCTTGAAAATATTTTTACTTTACCTTTACACTTTATTGACAAGTTAGCCATGTTATAGATTACTTATTTCTCTTTTTCTCTCAAAATTTTTACAACATTTTTTTACTTCCTTCTCAGGACAATTTTTATATAGAAACACTTGATAAAACTTCAATTTCAAACAAAATTATTTCTTGATCTTTTCTGAAAAATGTTAAGACCTACTTCTATTCCTGCTGTCTCAGCTTCCTAACAGTATATTCTATGATAGCAATTTTTCTATTAACTTAGATCTTTTATTTCTAGAATCTATATGCTTCAAGTTGGAGACACTTGACTATCATAGTATTATAATGACATATATCTAAATTTTGCTGATTTCTCTCATTGAAACTGTCTTTCTTTTATTGGACATACTTCATTAATCCTCTAAATTTTCTATTTTTGTTTATATATTTTAATACCTTAAAACATTTCTGAGATATTTATTTGATTTTTCTAACACAAAATTATACTTTTTAACATCTACTGTCATGTATATTTCACTGCTGAAAAAAATGGTTTCCATATATATTTTGTAACATAATCTCTCTGTTGTTAATAGCATTCATTTCTCTGAAGACATTTATTGGGCAACCAGATTCTAAGAAAGAAGATAGATAAATGGATAGATAAATAGGTAGATGGATGGATATACAGATACATAGATCTTCTGTCTTAGACAGTTTTGGCTGCTCTAACAAACTACCATAGATTGAGTGGCTTATACAAAAAAATTTATTTCTCACAATTTTGGAGTTTGGGAAGTCCAAAATTGGGCACCAGCCGATGCAGTGTCTGGTGAGGGACCACTTTCTGGTTTAAGTTTATAGACCTCTTTCATCTATCTGGCTGTATCCTGACTTGGTGGAAGAGGAGAGGGAGCTCTCCTTTTAGAAAATCATTTATAAGGATATGAATCTCATTCATGAGAGCTACACCCACATGACTTAGTCACTTCTCAAAAACTATCTCTAAATGCCTTCACCTTGGGGATCAGATTTCAACATGCGAATGTTGAGGGACCACAAACAACAATCTACAACACATTGACAACATTATATTAAATTTTGAAATATTTCCTGATGTTTAGTTGTTACAATTAATTCAATACACTATATTCTCAAAATTTATATTGTTTTAACAGTATATTTTCTTTATGCTACTTTCTAAAGGTAGCCACTACAAACATCACCCATTTAAAAAAAATGTTTAAAATTTTTATTTTATTTACTTTGTAAAATGTAATTTAATTTTTATAATTGACAAATAGTAACCATACCTATTCATGGGGTACATAGAGATGTTTTGATACATATAATGTATAATGATCCGATCAAGGTAATTAGCATACACGTCATCTCAAACATTTATCATTTCTTTGTGTGGGGAATATTCAATATCTTCCTTCTAGCTATTTGAAACTATATGTTATTGTCAGCTATAGTCATTCTGCTGTGTTACAGAGCACTAGAACTTATTCTTCCTGTCTACCTGTAATTTTAACAAATGTCTTCCAATCCCTCTTTCCCCCATACCCTTCCCAGATTCTAGTATCCTCTATTCTACTTTTTACTTCTATGAGATCAATATTTTTTAGCTTCCATACATGAGTGAGAGCATGCAGTGTTTAACGTTCTGTTTCTGGCTTAATTTACTTAACATAATGTCCTCCATTTCTATCCATGTTGCCACAAATTACAGGATTTCATTTTTTTTACGGCTGTATACTATCCCATTGTGTATAAATACTACATTTTATTTATCCATTCATCTTTAATTGGAAACCTAGGTTGATTCCATACTTTGGCTATTGGAATTGTGCTGCAATTAATATAGGGGTGCAGATGTCTCTTTAATATAGTGAGCACCTTTCTTTTGGATAAATATCCAGTAGTGGGATTGATGGATCGTATGGTAGGTCTATTTGTTTTTTGTTTATTTGAGGAATTGCTATATTTTTCTCCACTGTGGCTCTGCTAGCTTACATTTTTCCCCCCACAGGCAACTAACTGATAAAACTTGTATTTCATTTTTGAATTTCTACACTTTTCCTGATTATTCTGTGTAAAGTAAAACTAGAACTGTTTAAAAGATGTATACAAATCTAGTACAAAAAATTTCCCTTTTCTCTGTATCCTTGCCAGGATCTGTAATTTTTTTGGCTTTTTGATAATAGCCATCCTAACTAGAGTGAGATGATACCTCAGTGTGACTTTAATTTTCATTTCTCTGATGAATAGCAATGTTGAGTATTTTTTAGATACTTGTTTGGCCATTTCTAAGTCTTCTTTTGGGAAATGTCTGTTGAGATCATTTGCCCATATTTTATTGGATTTTTTTTCTTTTGCAATCAAGATGTTTGAGTTCCCTGTATATTCTGGATACAGTCCCTATCAGATGAATAGTTAGCAAATATTTTCCCCCTTTTTCAAGGTTTCTTTTTAATTCTGTTGCTGTTGTTTTCTTTGTTGTGGAGAAAATTTGTAGTTTGATATAATCACACATGTCTATTTTTGCTTCTGTTACCTGTGCTTTTGAGATCTTAGTCATAAAACCTTTTAATTAGTTGCAAACTTTCTTTGCAATCTTGCATCCTTGCACCTTTGTATGAAATCTGACTAATACAAATTAGCTGAATGTGACATATATATATATATATATGTGTGTGTGTGTGTTTAAATGTGTGTTTGTGTGTGTGTCATAGACACACACACAGACACATGACACACACATATATCCACACATACATACATATATCCACACACACACATATATATGTATATATATTGGCAAATTTATAAGTATCTGACACTGGAATATATCTGAAAAATAAATAATGAGAATCAAACTATAGTTTTATTTATACAAAGACAAAAATTATCACCAGGAAATAAAAATTAAAGATGACAGAAAACAAAATACACACTCTCAATTGCAAGAAATAATTTAAAATGCTATATTTAAAAAAAACTGAAACAGGATATAATTTTCTGATAATTGCTTGCAAGTATTCACATATTAATTTTATTCATATTTTAATAATAAGAGAGAATGAAAAGAATGTAAAAAAGAAAAAAGAGTGTGTTGAAAATTTTGCTGACCAGGCTGTCTGCTAAGTTGTCCTAGTCTGGGCAAAAGGGATGTTCATCAGGTAAAAAAGGCAGTTGTTATAAATCAAATCTTGTCAGGGTTAAGTCCTAATGTCAGATCATGTTTGTCAGGTATGGTTAGAAACCTAAGCCTGAGTTGTAAGTTAATACAAAAATTCAGTGTAACATCTCAAACACAGCAGGAACTTAACAATGAATACCCAGTTACAGCTAAGGACCCTTAGACTGCGTTTGACAGCAATATGTAAGCATTTGGTCCACTCTCAGGCCCTCTTCTTGTTTGAAATATTTTCTTGCTTACTCTAAGCAACTCTTTTCATTGTTGTTTTCTATTAACTTGCTGTTCTGCTGTGACATTAGTTTTTATGCTACTCACTGTAAATGTACTTCTCAGAAAATTTTGCATGTAATACAAATTTATGGATCTATAGTATATATAACATTCAAACAAATATATCAAATAGTTGAAACATAACATATATGCTAATTATTTATAACATTATATATCAAATATATAACAAATTATATATGTAACATTTATGTGTAATATACATGTATATATACCAAAATATCATTAAAAATCTAATGAAAAACTACCAATACATAATAATGAATCAATTGGAAAATGTGCATTTTCTCTATGTGGAAAATTACCAGAATTAGTGGAAATTATAAAATAATACTGAGATAAATATAGTACCAAAATTAATGGAAAAATAAGTATTCATAGATTAAAACATTGGCAATTATTAATATTTTAGTTCTCTTCAAACTGTCCTACAGATTCAATGCATTCCAAATCAAATGCATTATTTGTCAAGAAACTTACTTGTTTTTGCTAAACCTGTTGGAAGAGCAAAGGATCTGAAATAGCCAAAACAATCGTGAAAAAAAATTAAAAGACCACATTCAGAAGACTTACAAACTTACAAAAATAATCTATTCATCAAGAGAGTGTGATATGACAGAAGACCAAATAGATAATGGAAGATAATTGGGAGTCTAGAAATAAATCTGGTGATATATCATTAATTGGTTTTGGATTATGGCATCAGGGCAGTTAAATGGGAGAATGAAGGATCTTTTTCTTTTTCTTAACAAATGATGTTTGAATTACTATATGGTCTTACGAAAAATATAACCTTAATCTCTACCTAACCTAATAAAAATATTAAAAACCTAAAAATATTAATTCAAGATGGACCATATATGTAAAAGGCTACATTGGCACCATAAATCCTATATGGAAAAGGTATTTCACAATTTGGGTAAAACAAGAGTTTTTACAAGGACAATCTAATAATAAAAAATATTAATTAGATTTTATACAAATAAAATGCAACTGCTAATAAAAATTCATCATGATGAAAGCAAAAGGCAAATTATACAATTATGCAATCAAAAAAATCTGTAATTCATAGATCCCATAAATATTTTATTAAAATAATGTATTTTAAAAATCTCCTCCAAATCCATAATAAACACATGAACTAGCCAATTCATCACGGATAGTACACAAGAAAAATTTTCTGAGGTTTTAGTTTTTAGTGAAATGAAAACTAAAAACATTATAATGGCTACAAGGAAACGCAAGATGACCATACCAAATGTTGCCAAAAATAGTATACAACTGGAACTTTCATACATCACTGATTGCAGTGAAAAATTTTATATCAACTTCAAAAAAATTTTTGTCTATCTAAAATAATTGATGAGCATATTCACAGAAGCATTACTTATAATAGCCAAACATGGGAAACCACCCAAATATCTATCTGCAGAAAAATTGATATTCAAATGTTGGTATTTTTATATATTGGAATATTGCTCTCCAATAAAGAGAAACAAGTTATTTATACAGATAACAGGATAAGTAAATCTCAAAAGCATTATGTTGAACAAAAGAAGGCAGACCCAAAAAATACATAATCTATTATTCCATTTCTATAAGTCAAAAAATACCCAAAATTTGATCTATAGTGTTACCTACATCTGGTTGAATGGGGACTGCAGTGGAAAGCAGAAAGAAATTTCTTGGATAATGAAAATATTCTGTATTCTGTTTCAAGTGTTTTGAAAAGCTGTCCTAACATCAAAATGAACATTTATATGTAAATTTTACTTCAATAACAATATATTTTCTATTAAAAATAGGAAAAGATAATTATTTCCCCATCGTTAAACACACAGTGTTGTTTTGTTTTTTATTACTGTTTATAAAAGTAATACATGTTCATCATAAAGAGTTTTGAAAATACTTAAATGAATATAAAAAAGTATCTCAACATAAAGAGAATACTGCTTACTAACATTTTTGGTAAAATTACAGACTTCTTTTTTCTTTTGAAGTTGGAAATATATATCTAATGTTAATCTGCTTTTTTCTTATTAATATATTTTAATTTAATTACATGTTGCTAAATAATCTTATACAGCATAAGTTTTTGAATCTGTATAATACACCGTTTTATTGGTAGACTATAAATTGATTATTACAAATTCCCTTTTAAGGCAACCAATCAATTTGGTGTTTAGTCAAGCCTCTTTATAGAATTAAGTTCTGTTTACTGTTTCTGCTTACCTGTGGCAGGTACTTCTCCACTGATTATAATCTGGCTTTCACTGTCATCACTTCACCGAACAGGATCCCACAAATATCAGCAGTGATATTTTTTGTTAAATTCTTATCTTAATTCTTTCTGTAGCATTTGGCAATGTTCAACTTTCTGTTTTTCTCAAGGTTGCCTTCCTGTTGACTCAAGAGATTCAGCTTGGACTCAGCTTTCTTCTGTGGTGCTCTTTCCCAGGTTATTTAATGCCTTCTTTTCTTCACCATTTATCTTTTCTGAATATCCATCTTTGATAGGTTGATTTTCAGGTTATCTCTCAGACCTCTGCTGTCCAAAAATGTATCCACACATATTCCGGGTGATTTTATCTGAATATTATGTACTTCAATGTCTCCAACTATGAGCTATTACAGTGGTGATTCTCAATTCTTCAAATCTCTCCTAACATTTTTAAAACATCTCTTATGTAAGCCCTGGTCCATTGGTCAACATCTACAAGCAATTTACAAATCAAACTTTTCTTTTACATTTCCACAATCTGCTTTTATTATTATATTTCTTACTTCATAACGATTTGTGGATACAAATCGTTATTCATATATTTAATCCCCTTTCTTTTTTTGAAATGAAGTCTTGGTTTGTCACCCAGGCTACAGTGCAGTGGCACAATCTCTGCTCACTACAACCTCCACCTCCTGGGTTCTAGGTTCAAGTGATTCTCCTGTCTCAGCCCCCCAAGTAGCTGGGACTACAGGCACACACCATGTCCAGCTAATTTTTGTATTTTTAGTAGAGATGCGGTTTTGCCGCTGGTCTTGAACTCCTGACCTCAAGTGATCTGCTTACCTCTGCCTCCCAAAGTGCTGGGATTACAGGCGTGAGCCACTGCACTGAGCCCGATTTAATTCACTTTCATTTGGTAAGATCTTAGTAGCACCTCTTAAACATATGTTCCCACACACCCATCTTTATTAGACATTCTGGCTCTCATCTCTCTCGTGCAACAAACTCTAAACTTATATTTAATCTTGCCTTCATTCGTTAAGAACATTCATTCTCAGTTTTGGTATTTCTTTCCATGTGTTGGGGCATTCTTTAACATGACACTGTCTGCTTACAGGCCTTCAAGGCCTTTAAGTGTAACAAGGGTAAAATTCCTTATCTATACTTATGACATTAAAAAAAAGCTTTGAAGGTTCCTAGCCCATCCTTTGGCTATTGTATAAATATAGTTCACTCCTGATATATACGGAACATTTGAAGTTTCTTACCTGTGGTAATATTCTCTCTTTTATAAAATCATTTCTACTTTATTTTCCTTATTTTTCTAATTACTAGTTGGCAAATGGTTCATTAGCTTTCCCCATATTATTTTTTAGAGAAGTAATTGTTGAATCAGAGTCTTGTTTGGAGGTCTTTGAATAACAATAAAAAATTTTCTATGAAGCCTGAGAAATCTTACTCTACTTTGTAAGGCACTTTTAAAAGAAATAATACTTTTTAAGTCAAATGTGTCCTAGGAGGGTCATTGAAGGCACAAATCATCTTTGGTGAAATTATGCCATTTAGAGAAATAAGGACAGGAATTATGGTTTTTAATGAGAGTTCATATAACAGATAAAGAGTTTTTTCTGGGAGAAGATTTAGAACTAGATAACCCCAACAGAGATGGCAACGGTTGGTTAAAATGATGCCTTTGCAGTTTGTGCCTCAGGCTCCCTACTGAATATTTTTCTTCTGTGAACACAGACTTGACTATCTTTACCCCTGCCAAATGAAAAACTGGAAAGAATGACTGCAATCACTGGATCAAAGCCAAGTTCTTGGGAGACAAAAATCAAGATGGAAGGAGAATCTTAGCTATTTTATGGGTGATACACCATGATTTCCAGACGAAGGCTGATCTGTTAGGAACCGCAAACATATTGGTCTGTGAGGTCAGTTCCAAAGCCAGGTTTATAGGATCTACGGCAGTGTTCTACCTTGTGACTATTCTTCTTATGAAAGTCAGGACATTTAAGCAACACAATACAAAGCAAAGTTATAATTAGAAAAAGTAGAAAAGAATGAAAGGTACAGCCCATTTCCAGCAAGAATGTTAAATAAAGGGGAACCAATATTGAAATCTGGATACCAAACTGCAAATAAATAGTTATAGAGCTCAACACCAGGAGAACAGATTTCAGACCTGATGCTGAGTTACCACACTAGCACAGATTCAATAAGTGATTAGCAGCAATGCCCAAGAAACCACCATGCGCATGCTGTGTAGTGATGGTGGCTGACTCAATAGCCTTCCTTTCTTCTCATTTAGATAGACTTCGTTTTCCTGAAGGCTGCATTGAGACAAAGTTTTCACCGCTTGTTTTCACAGACCCAAGTCTGCGACCACACAGCATGCTCGTGGTGGTTTCTTGTGCACGGTGTGAGATAACATCTCATGCAGTTTTTGATTTGCATTTTTCTAATAATTAGTAATGGTGTGTATTTTTATATTCTTGCTGGCCATATGTATATCTTCTTTTGATAAATGCCAGTGCATTTCCTCTGCTCAGTTTTTAAGGGAGATATTTGTTTGTTACATGTTGATTTGTTTTAGTTCCTTATAGATTTTATTAGACCTTTGTCAAGTGCCTAGCTGGCAAATATTTCCTCTCATTCTGTAGGTTATCGGTTTACTCTGTTGATAGTTTTTTTTTTCTTTTTTCTTACTGTGCAGAAGCTCTTCAGTTTAATTACGTGCCACCTATTTTTGTTTTTGTTTTGATTGCTTTGGAGGTTTCATGATCAAGTCTTTGCCAAGGCATATCTCTAGAATGGTATTTCCTAGGTTTCCTTCTAGGGTTTTTATAGTTTCAGGTTTTCCATTTAAGTCTTAAATCTGTCTTGTGTTGATTTTTGTATATGGCATATACAAATATTGTCTCTGAACACAGAAGAGGAATGAAATGTTTAGCATTTAGAGTGAAAATTGGTGATTGTTTTTTGAAAAGCAATGGGTAGCTTACTCCGTAAACTACATGAACAGGATGGAGAAACAATAAATAAAACAAAAATATTTCAATCGAGTCAGATAAGAGGGCTTGAATATTGATAGTTTTGTCTTTAAACTTTTAAATATTCACAAAAGTATTTTACATGTGTATCTCATTTGTTTATTCATTTTTAGAGATGAAGTCTCACGATATTCCCCAGGCTGGTCTGATTCCCCTGAGCTCAAGGAATCGTCCTGACTCAGCCTCCAAAGTAGCTGAGACAACAGACACATGCCGCCACACCCAGCTCTCATTTTTTAAAGAGAGCTGAGATGGAGATTCATATGATACGCTCCAAAATAATTTGGAGATTTATAATGAACATTAGTAAAATCAAGCATTTACTAAATCTTGGGATAAATATGGATACCTTTTTAGGTTTACCTAACTCTGCATTCTTGTAATGTATTCCAAGTCTTCAAACTTTTTTTTTTCCTGTGTTTAACCTACATTAATAGTCCATAAAAATTGGATGTTATATTCTGAACCATTAACTCCTAATAGGTTAGCTTTCTTTTTTCTGTAGGGTTTGAAAGGCTATACATTATATGTTATCACAATTATGTAAAGTGAATTATTTTGAATCAAGTTAGCTTCAGAGTGATTTTTAGAATTATCCCAAATCTAATATTTCCTTGTATGTAGTAGCCTGACTTTCAGCATAAGTATTTTATGAATGTTCTAGTTGCTGAACATCTTTCTGGAAAAGTGTACAATTTGTTGTACAATTATTTGTGAGTTTCTGACCAACAGAATTGATTATAAAAATAAGTGTGAAATTTTAAAATGCCTCATATAAAATATAGGGAAAACTCAGTTTTACAGCAGGTAAATGTTTTACTCAGCTGAGTAGCATGGATTTAAATTTCAAAACTGTTATTACTTTTGAGCTTTTGGGATATGTAAGTAGGCAGTATATTATATTAGATTTTCCAATGTACATACTGCCAAAAAGCTAAGAATAAAATTCCCCATGTAGCCAGGAATATTTTAATTAAAAATATGAAGTACACAAACACATATATTCCATGTGGACAATGATAAAAGGGACACAGTTTCAAAATACAACACATCTAGTGCCTCATCTACAATGTGTCCGTTCTCTAAAGTCACACGTTTATGCAACTTTATAGCCACGATAATGTACTAAAAGTCAATTATGTAACATCACTTATGCTTTCTTTTGCCATATAGTGATCTCTTTTCACACCAAATAAAAGGAAATGAGGCTCTCATTGTTGCATATAAATAAAACTATTACAGAAATACAAATATAAGGCATATAGCTTAATGCAAAAATATATAACTACAGACTTACTCAAAATATGTGGAATATGATAAAAACATTTGATTGTGCATATGTATGTTATTTTTAGGTCAAATATATTATTTAGTTCACATCTTTTAGTTCAAATATTCATAGTTTAAATCACAGCTTTCACCTAGTTGTGATTCATGCTGGTCTGAGTATGGTTAATTTTCTGTTCTTTTGTGATAGTTTAATACTGGCTATTATTTCATGGTGAAATCAATTGAGTGGAAAGAAGATAACCCTTTTCATTCCATTAATTTTCTGTATGATTGATTTGTGCTTAAGAATTAACTTAAAAAAAGATACTATAGAGCCATGTTGCTGGCTGTAATAGATATTTATAATAACAGGTAGCCTACTTTATCTTTAATTATATTATTCTCTAATGTTTCTGATGTCCTTGGCAATTTCTTTTCTTTGCTAATGCACTGGCTTTCAATGGAATATTGTAAAGCATAATAATGAGGTGGTTTGTTCACCTTAGGACCGTTTTCTCTTTTAAGAGACTTTCACAAAATATCTCTTGCATGTAATTGTGTCTTGCTTTTCTGACTTTCACTCTATTTGTTCCTCATGGTTAAAAAAAGAAAAACAAATAAAAATCCTAGAAGAGTTTCACCATTTATTTTTAACATGAATGAATTGAAGAAGGAAGATTATTCCTTCAGTGAAGAAATACTGTCTTCAATATAGTTTGTGACAGAAAATGATTTGCAACTAATGACAATTGGTTGGAATTATAAATTAGACAATTATATCTATAAGTCTAAATTTATGTGCAGCTACCTATGTCAGTTTCTTTCATTAGAAAGTATTTTAAAAATATTGCCTATACTTTAGAATATTTTTGAAAAATTATATATTAGGAGATGGTAGAATTATAATCAAAATCACACTAAGGATTCACTTAGGTTTATTTTAATGTAAATACTTTATCAACCTTAGATATGATCTCGAACGTAGCCCATTTCCTCCTACGTATACATAATAATTTAGACATTCTAGTTGAGGTCTTGTATTCCATGACACGGATTTCACTTAAATGAAAACCTGCAAATAATCTGGAAAATCCCACATGTAACCAGTATTCTAATTCTGTTCTCAGATCTGCCTGACTCCCTTACTAAAACAGCTGTCTCACTGTCCTGTAGGTGAAATTATTTGTTCAGATTTCTTTTTTCTGATTTATAGACTACGTTTCTCGTTAGAGAAGGACTGAGAATTCTAGTGCAACGCTGACTGCACAGTAAATGTTTAGTAAATATTACTACTGGTGGCATGAATAGCTGAATAGATACATTCCTGCTTGGGATAACATTAACCAACTTCTTAGAGGAAGTCTATAAAAAATTATTAACTCAAAGTGAAAAGAGTTGTAGATTGCCTCTACTGGACAACACGTTACAATTTTCAAAAGCTGAATGAAAATATATTAATTCCTAACTTTCATAGTAGAAATAATTTTATATTTCTATATTTTCAAAAAATAGTTTTATTAAAAGATGGAGTTTGCTCTAGCAGGCCTTGAATCATATATCTTACAAGCAATGTAGCTAAAACGTATGAAATAAAACTGTAAGACATGAAAGAAATTTTACATTTTTGCCTCAGAAGAGAGTCCAGTTTTCCAAATAAAAAATGCATTATGAGACCTGGGCATTATTTTTTCCCGTCTCTTATAATTTTTGAAGCATGTTATTTTGTTTGGAAAGAAAAATTTGCTTTTATAAACACAATAGCTAAAATAGTAAAGCAAACATCTACAAAATTATCACTAAACAAGAATATCTTTTCTAACATAGAGGTAGCATTACTTTTAAATAATAAGTGTAAGTAACAAAGAATCTGCATGTTCTCATTTTCTCATTTAGAAAGATCCTACATGTTAATGATAAAAATCAGCCTAGATCATTAGCAAATTTGAAGCGTCTATCTAGATCATTCTCTCTGCCTTAAATACATGAACATAAAAGGTATGGGGCCAAGGTGAGGATTCGGAGCTTGATTTCTTATCTTCTTGTAGTTTATTCCCACCAGTAAGTGTATCAAGAGCTATACTCCAAATTAGAATTTTAACAAATATTGGAGCAGAAAAAGAGACAACATACTGGGATTTATTACTGACATCTTAAAGCTCATAAAAAAAAAGATAACAAATTTAAGAGATCCTGGTTCAGGGTAGTTTAAGTCAAGAGATGCTGTCCATGCGAAAGTACCTTAGGAATTAATAAAAGTATTTTTTTCAGAATTGGGGAGTATGGAAAATAGTTCTTCTAGGTTGTATTTTAAATATAAAGTTTATGTCTTTCTTCCTCTCCCCATTCTCCTCTTCTTTCCTTCCTGAATTTCTCTCAAAAAGCCAGTAGGTGGTATATCAAAAGACAGGCATTCACTCAAGTGGCAGGAAACTGGGAAGAGCTTCATTTGCTTATAACAGGTGTCAGATCTGATTGAGGAGTATAGGCATTGGTTTGGGACAGGGACACCCCACATGGGAAGTCAGAATTCAGTAATACATTATATTATTTGAGAACAAAATATCAATTCACATTATCTATTGATTATTCATCTGTTTTTCTAAATTAACATAAGTAAATCAAAGAAAATCTGCAATTATTGAAGGATGAACACATTTTCTATGTATTCTAAATGATGAGGAAGTTACATATGACATTCAATAGATCCTATAAATAATATTTTATGTAGGAGTCACATTACTGGAAAAAATTACTCCCTAAAAAAGTACTAAAATAAAATGATTAGTCATTTTTTGCTGGCAAATTGAACAACTCTTGATTAAGACTGCTCATTTACCCATGAAGTTTGCATGGATTTGAGATCCTGCAGGGAAGTATAAAGTGTCAAATTATATATATTGAACATTCTCAGTGAGTCAAGTTTTATTTAACTTAAGCAATTACAATTTAAATCATATCATAAAACTCTTCAGTGTGTAGAAGTACAACTCCAAAATAATGTCGTCTCTTCACTTTGTACAAAAATGTGTCAGTATTCTCACAGCACCGGTTGTATCATATAACGTTTTTACATAAAGCAGCTCTTTTTGTAGGTCAATACATTTTTTAAACCAGGGAGACAAAAATCATACTACTTTATATCTTATATTCTCTTTCATTTTTCAAAACCAAAAATTAGTACATTCCAGGATATTAATTCACTTTCCATGTGATTTAAATTTTAGACCAAGTTGTAATGCCATGCACTCCAAGTCTGTGATTATCACTGTCTTCTTGACTTTCATTATCACAGTTCATGGCAAGTAAAATGATTAGCAGCCTACCAATCTCATATGATGGTTATCATTGTAACAATTACAACTGCACAAAAACTAGAATGACTAAAATAGTACCTACTTAAATTTAAAGACATGACTTCCAAGTAACCTATGAACTGCTAGTATGAGACTGTATAAGCCTAGGCAACATAGTGAGAACTTGTCTTTACAAAAATTAAAAATTAGCTGGGTGCGGTAGTGCATGCCTGTAGTCCTAGCTACTATTGATGGTGAGGCAATGAAATTGCTTGATTCCAGGGGTTTGAAGATGCAGTGAGCTATGACTGTATCACTGTACTTCAGGCTGGGCAAGACTTAGTCTCAAAAAAAAAAAAAATTATGTAAGCACACTAACATGCTAATGCTGCTTTTTCTTGCATTGGAAGTACAGTAGTATTAACTTATGAAACTGGAGTAACAGAAAACCAGATCTTAAGGAAAAATTTAATTATCATCTCAAATGTAATTAATGGTGATTGTCAGAGCGAAGAGCTAGGGAAGGAGTGGTGAGTAGCTTGTGGTCACTCAGACCGTGTGTATATAAGCGGAAGAACTACATGGAAGGAAACAACTGTTTCCTATCTCTTTCCTTTTGATATTGCACAAATTACTGGCCATGTGCATTTTTAGAGGCAGATTGCATCTAAAATATTTTATTGTTTTTTGGAGGTAATTCATAGAAATCCACTTTCCATATGTATATATTGAACATACATGAACAAATACAAAACAAACACATAATTTAAGAGTCTTAGAAAGTCAATGTGTCTAAAAAATATAGAACAAGCATCCCGTTCTCTCTCCATCTTTCTCTTCTTCTTTCTTTCTTTCTTACATTCTTTTTTCTTTCTTTCACTCTTTCTTTCTTTTCTCTCTTTTTCTTTCTTTCTAAAAAAAAAAAAAAAAATGCCAGCTCCAAATCAGGCATTCATTCTACTATTAAACCAAGTTAAACTAAACAAAAATAAAAATAATAAAACCATTCATGAAGGCTACTATTGACCACTGAAAACTATACTATAAGACTACAAACTAATACATGTACACTACCTATTACTGATTTGTAAAGAATAGATAACAGTTAAATTTATAGTGTGCTTACTATATGACAGAAATTATTTTAAAGTCTTCATACACATCAGCTTACTAATCAGAAAGAAAAAACTCTATTTTATAACATATATAACATTAATTTAAGATCACATACCCAGGAAATACTTGATGAAGAAGGTAAGTATAGGTACTCTTCTATTAGAAGCTGGTGGAATGAAGTTTCAGTTATAAAACTGTACGACTTTACTACTAAAGCTATTCTTTTTTCTTGATTTACTACCAAAAAAAAAAACAAAAACAGAAAAAACCTACAGGAAGACCACCATAATGCAAACAACAAAATCAGAGTGTACCTTTTCCAGATTTTGGTTTTGGGAACCCACAAGTGTGTTGATATTTATGTGTTCTGAGTACAATGGCAGTGTGCTTAGAATGATACCAATTTAAAATAAAGAGGCTTTAAAGACCATATAGTTCTCAAATTCTTATACTGAGACCTGTGATTCTTTTCAAATTGTATATGAAAATGCATGTTTGTGTTCTTTTTTCCAGATAAGAATACAGAACTTTAATGAACTTTGAGTGCAATTAATAAGATAACATGAATTACTTAATATTCTTCTTTAATGTATAAAAAACTGAAAGCAGAGAGAATATTTTAGAGGCAAGAGTCAGGTCTTGTCACAAACAAATCAGAATTATTCATATTATAGTTAAGTTAAAAAAAATATATCTACTCATACACATTATTAATAACTTTTTTCAGTGATTATATTTATTTATGTCACCTTTTTCCTGAAAAGGCACCATAACAGGTCCCGAATTTGCTAGTAATTATAATCTTAGTGTGTTAGCCATGCTGCAAGATAACTCCAATGACAGAGAAGTTACATTTTGGTGGCTTGCTATGCATCAAGATCTAACTGATAAAGTTCTTGAATGGCAGATACAAATTCTACTTTAGCTAATGTAGCCCAAATGGTTAATTAAAAACATCTTCTTGAGAAAAGGCCTCAAAATCATCTTCTAATGATGAAAAAAAAAATCAACATCAGAAAATATATGGATTGCTTTTAAAAGCATATACATTTTCCCAGTGGGTAGAAAGTAATCAGCTTTTCTGTCCTAAAAATGAATATTTAGATTTCAAGTCAATTTAATATTCTGGAAAGACCCTGCCACTTAAAATACATAAAGAATTACATATACTTATCATTTTATTTTCATCCATGAATTTTAAGACTCACTGGGGTCTGATGTTAAAATTGTCTGGTCTTGAGTCACCGTGTGTTTCTGTTATGTTATTGCAGCTTCTACGCTCAGTATTTTAGTGTTCACCATAAGAACACTGAACAAAGGTAGAGCTTCATTCTATTTTTCACGGAAATGAACTTGTCCCAAAAAAGATTTAAAATACAGTTTCCATTGTGCATATCCACTGAATTGTCAAGGATGGCTTACGAATTGGCCATTTACTCAATATGTAGAATAGCCTCTCCTTTTTGTGCCTCAAGGCCACTAGAGTATATAGTTGTAAAAGGAAATTTTCTCAGACTAAAAGATGGGAACTTCCAATGCAGTGTGTCTTTAAAAGATAGATGTATTTTTGTCCCATTTGGAAGAAAGCAACTATTTTCTAAATATTATGTTTAGAGTCCATTTCCATGTTGTAAAGCTCCCGAGTACTTCTAAAAGAGGATCTCTTGCTCTTTATGATATTATAGCCTAATTCAAAACCTTTTTACCATGAAAAATAGCATACCATAAGGTAATAGAAAAAATCCTTGAAGCTCAATGCATTTTTCCATTTTTAGGTCAGCAGAACATTTTTCTAATGTCCATTTATTTCTAAACATGTTACTCACTTTTCATTCCTTTTCCCTCTTTCTGAGCAATCTTCAAGGAACTCATGGAAGTACCTAATTAAGTAGAATATTATTCAAGACTAAACTGAATAAATGTCTCCAGAAAGCCAAAGTAAACTACGGTAAATTCAGAAATTGTTGAATATCAGTTGAACTGATTAATCCTTCAATAATTCTTTGATCAATCTACTCACTGAAAATAACATTCTTGGATACTAAAAAAATGTCATTAATGTGTAAAATTTTCACAAGTAATTTTCTTTCCCTTTTTCTTTAACTTTCCTCTTTTTATGACCTCTTGCTCATATTCATATTCATTGGTTCATCATTCATCTCTTGTACATATTCTTTGGTTCTTTTTTAAATAACAGATTTATTGAGAGAAAATTCATACATTATTTTTCTTCTTACTACTTTCAAGAATCACATTTTTGAGATTCTCATTTTTGTTGTGTCTAGGACTATGTCTCTTCAAGTTTATCCTCTTCTGTTCATTACGCTTTTTAGATGTAGCTGAAAGTTTCTTAACAAAATTAGAAAAAATTCAGTCATATTTTTCAAATATTTTCCTAAGCTTTTTTTCTTTTCAGTAGATGTTAACAAGCTTTGTGGTGTCACACAAGCCACTGAGAGTGTTTTCTTTTCACTTCATTCTTGCTTCTTTCTGTTTCTCAGACTGGATAATCTCAATTGATCTCTCTTCTTATTTGGGAATTCCTTCTGCTGTTTGAATCTTCTGTTGAGCCACTATAGTGAATTTTTCATTTCAGTTACTTTATCTATAAATTTCAGAATTTAAACATTAGACTTTCCATTTAGTACTTTGCGCAAAATAATTTCTATCCATTTATTTATATTCTTTATCGGTGAAACATCATTCTTATTACTTCCTTTAATTTTCTAGATATAATTTTTTCTGGTTTTTGAACATATCCATAATAACTGTTTAGGAATTTGTCTCATAAATCCAATGGTGGCACATAATTAGTAGTAGTTCCTATTGACTGTTTTTCCTGCGTATTACTCATACTTTCTGAATTCTCTGTGTATCCTACAGTGTTTTGCTGAAAACTAGACATTTTAAGTATTTGGTTGGTGCTACGGTTTCCGATTTTTGCCATTACTTTTAGTGGCAGAAGAAAACTCATTAATTTTGCATCAACTAAAATAACATAACATGAAAACAATGGGAAACAATTCCTTCTCTCCGCGGTTGTATCTAGGTCTGCTGTTTGTTTTTGTGGTGATGGTGGTGGTTTCTGATTATTTAATAACTTTTCTGGACTACCATAAAATCAGTATTTTTTTGTTGTGTGCAGCCACTGAAGTCTTTGCTTAATTAGCTTAATATTAACTTAATGATTATACAGAGAGTCCCTTATATGCTTAAAACCAGCATGTCAACTATCAGTAAGTATTTGGTGAAGAATTCTCTGCATGTGTCAGAGCACACTTTCACCATTTCAGCAGGCATTTTAAAACTTCGGATAACAGATTTATTGAGATAAAGAGGCTTAAATACAGTCAGAGGTGAAAAGACCTTCTCAGGTCATTCTTGGGGATTTTTCAGCACTGAACATGTGCGTGACTTCTAGACTCCTAGAATATATTAGAGATTTTTGAAGCTGTCTCTTGTTCTCTCATTCCCCAGTTTTCCCTTTTATATTTTCGGATAAGTCCCTTATCAGCCTCATGTGGAAATTAAGTGTTAAATAATTATGCTACGTTTTTTGTCTTTTTTTTTTTTTGACAAACACCTTCTGGATAACGGTGTCCGCATAGATTGATTTCTGACTCAGATCAAATAAAGAAAAACTCAAAATGGAGACTTTCAGTGAGCTTCCAGGTCAAATAGTGACAATCCTCTGAGGCTAATGCTTATGAGGGGTTGAAATTCTGTCCTTTTCAACAGCTGTTAAGCTACTGCTTTACAGCTATCAAATTTGTTACACTGTTGTTTTTTAAGGCTACTGCTTTGCTGGGAGAAAGGGAGATAAAAGTGCAAGTTACAACACCGTAGAGCTCACCATTCTTTCCAAGACTCAGACATTGTTTTCCCTTTGAATAAACATTCCTAAAATTGTTAAACTTAGTTAATTTTTGAGTTCTAAAAATTTGTTTGCTACAGTTTTTGCCTTTTCTTTAAGTTTTGTGTAAGAGAGTATTTTTGGAATTTCTTGTTTTGCTATTCCAGATATCTTCCTCTCTGTTGATTCTTCTTTCAATGGGCATTTGTGGAGCATGTACTATATTTTTTTCTGTAGGCGAAAGCTGTATTGTACTACATAGCTTTATTTTAGCCCCTATGGTGATTAAAATTTATAAAGATTTGTATTTCTATAAAAAGTCACATTTTATTTGCTTCTTTACAACATACTTCTTACTAGTCCATTCTTGTTCTTTTCTTTTGATAAAAGATAATCATAATTTTATTTAATCCAACAAACACTTGAAAGAAGAGTTTAGACCTGAGTAACCAAATGTATAAACTGTAGCATTAAAGCAATATATTTGTTGGGAATTTATAAATATTTTTAGGGTTTTCACAAAGGTAAGTGGGCCTATCCCAAAAGATATACTTTCGACAAAATGAGAAGAGAGAGAAAAATAAAAAAATCAACACTCTAACTGACTGAGAAGTTAATAGAATAAACACAGATAAGAAAACTTCTTCTTTAAAAACAAGAAAGAACTCTATAAAACCTCTGCTAATTAAAGGAAACCACAGAGTATTCTTTCTTAATTTCTTAGCATAGGGCCACAAGGATAAGATGTAAAAGACAATAAGGCAAATATTTCACAAGTCTCCAGTTTGAATGTTATTTGCAGAAATTTGCATTTTCCAAAAGTCTTGTCTTCATCAAAAATGTGTGAATGTGAATGTATGACTTATCTTAGCTAACTGCTTTAACTTGACTTGTGAAATATATGACTGTGTAAATAATGCTAGAACATACCAAATGAATGGATTTCTGAAGAATATATCACTTTCATGTCATATGACTGCATTTCAGACTTAAAGGCTTTTGTGAATGCTTAGAATATATGAACTCTTATATGGATATAGACAGAGAAAAAATATGTAAACTCTTAGAATATACAAATTGGGCCTGGTGCACAGTCGGTTTTCAATACTTTTTAAAAAATTAGTTAAATTTTTGTGAGAGGCCTTATTTGTCCTTGTTTCACCTCCAGTAGGTATTTCTCATGTTTACTCATCAAATAAGACAGTGAAGAGCTATCTTAATTGAGACCCAGTTAACAATAACAAAGTATAGTCCCATGACCACTTTATTAATATCTGTTTGTTTTATTTTGTATAAATTTACAAAACTTCTTAAGAATGTGGAATATACTTAATACATAGTATTTAATTTTTCAAATATTGTAATATTTTGTATAAAAGAAATAGATGTTTTTAATAGCTCAGCCTGTCATAACCACGAGTCTGACAAAAGCCTGAATACTTGGCCTATACCTAATGACACTTACTTGTCCTGATGATTTGAGTGCAACCTAGTTATGTGTGGTAGTGCTCATTTTTAGGACCATTCTGAAGGTAAGTAAGTTCCTCCCCTTAAATGTTTTAATCTTAACTTGCTTTCTGTCTTTATGTTTATGTTGCCACAATAAAAATAGAAAATACTTCTCTCAAACATAAGCAACTTTATATATTATGCATAGTAAGGAGGACAAACAGACAAATAAGAAAAAATATAGAGAAAAAGAATATGAAGAAAGAAGGGAAAAGAAGTGTGAGAAAATAGAGAAATAAATGCAGATGATAGTGAAGTGGTGAAGTTAGTGAATATCTTCTTCATCTTATAAACCCCTCAGTGATCTGTAAAAAATTACCTTACATGAGAGAACCATGTGTGTATCTTCTGTGTTACAGAGTGGCATTTATTCTGTAGAATGCTTGGCATTGCCTCCAAATTGTCTTTATTTGTAGCCAAATAAAAAGCCCTTTCTTTCTTAAGAATGCTTTGTTGGTGATATGGTTTGGCTCTGTTTCCCACTCAAATCTCATATTGAATTATAATCCCCAATGTTGGGATGGGGCCTAGTGAGAGGTAGTTGGATCTTGGGAGCAGATTTCCCCCCTGCTATTGTCTTGAGAATGAGTTATCACAAGATGTGGTTGTTTAAAAGTGTGCAGTGTTTCCCCTTCACACTCTCGCTCTCCTGATGGCCCTGAGAAGATGTGCTTGATATCCCTTCACCTTCCTCCAGGATTGTCAGTTTCCTGAGGCCTCCACAGCCATGCTACTGTATAGCTTGGAAAACTGTGAGCCAATTAAACCTCTTTTTTTTAAAATAAATCTCCCAATCTCATTTAGTTCTTTATAGCAAAGTGAGAATGATCTAATACATACAGTTGGTACCAGAAGTGGAGTGCTATAACAAAAAAATACCCTAAAAATGTGGAATTGGCTTTGGAACTGGGTAACAGGTATGGGTTGGAACAGCTTGGAGTGCTCAGAAGAAGACATAGTTGTGGGAAAGTTTAGAACTTTCTAGAGACTGGTTGAATGGTTTTTATCAAAATACTGATAGTGATATGGAAAGTGAAGTCCAAGCTGAGGTGGTCTTAGATACAGATCAGGAATTTATTGGGAGCTGGAGTAAAGTTCACTCTTGCTATCTGTTAGCAAAGAGACTGATAGCATCCTGTCCATACTCTAGGGATCTGTGGAATTTTGATTTTGAGAGATATGATTTAGGGTATCTGACAAAAGAAATTTCTAAGCAGCAAAGCGTTCAAGATATGACCTGATGGCTTCTAAGAACATATGTTTATAAATAGATGGTCTGAAACGGAAGGTTATATTTAGAAGAGAAGCAGAGCATAAAAGTTTGGAAAATTTGCATGTGGTAGAAATGAAAAACCCATTTTTGGGAAGAAATTCAAGGCTGCAGAAATTTGCATGAGTAAAGCAGAACCTAATGTTCATAGCCAAGAAAATGGGAAAAATGCCTCCAGGGCATTACAGAGACATTTGCAGCAGCCACTTCTATCGCAAAGGGCTGTATTAGGAGGGTGTATTGGTCAGGGTTCTCTAAAGGGACAAGACTAATCAGATAGATGTATATGTGAAAGGAAGTTTATTAAGGAGCACCGACTGACATGATCATAAGGTAAATTCCCACAAGAGGCCATCTGCAAGCTGAGGAGCGAGGAAGCCAGTCTGAACCCCAAAACCTTAAAAGCAAGAAAGCTGAGAGTGCAGCCTTCAGTCTGTAGTGTAAGTCCAAGAGCTGAAGAACTTGGAGTCTGATATTTGAGGGCAAGAAGCAACCAGCAGAGGAGAAAGATGAAAGCTGGAACATTCAGCAAATCAGCTTCTCCCACCTTCTTCTGCCTGCTTTATTCTATCCATGTTGGCAGTTGATTAGATGGTGCCCACCCAGATTGAGGTTGGGCCTGTGTTTCCCAGTCCACTGACTCAAATGTTAATCTCCTTTTGTAACACTCTCACAGATACACCCAGGAACAATACTTTGCATCCTTCAATTCAATCAAGTTGACACTCAATACTAACCATCACAGAGGGAAAACTAATTTTGTGGGTTAGGCCCAAGGACCTGCTTCTCTGTGTAGCCTTGAAACATGGCACCCTGCATCTCAGCCACTCCAGCTCCAGCCATGGTGAAAAGAGGTCAAGGCACAGCTCAGGCCTGGCCTTCAAAGTGTGCAAGCCTTAAGGCTTGCTGGCTTCTACTTGGTGTTGCACCTGTGGGTGCTCAGAGGCAATTGTTGAGGCCTGAGATCCTCCACTTAGATTTTAGGGGATGTATGGAAATGTGTGGATGTCCAGGCAGAATTCTGCTGCAGGGATGAAGCCCTCATGGAAAACCTCTACTAGAGCAGTGCAGAGGGAAAACATGAGATCAGAGAGCCCACACAGTGCCCCCACTAGGGCACTGCCTAGTGGAGCTGTAAGAAGAAGGCCACAGTCCTCCAGACCACAGAATGATAGATTCACCAATAGCTTGCACTGGGCACCTAGAAAAGCTACAGGCACTCAATGTCAGGAAGTGAAAGAAGAGCCACAGGGTGGAGCTGCCAAAGACCTTGAGACCCCACCTCTTGCATCAGTGTGGCCTGGATGTGAGACATGGAGTCAAACGAGATTGTTTTTGAGTTTTAAGATTGACTTATTTGCATTGGGTTTTAGATTTGCATTGGGACCTGTATCCCCTTTGTTTTGGCTAATTTCTCCCTTTTGTATTAGGAGTGTTTACTCAATACCTGTATCCCCTTTGGACCTTGGAAGTAACTAACTTTTATTTTTTCATTTTACAGACTCAGAGATAGAATAAACTTGCCTTGTCTCAAATAAAACTTTAGCCTTGGACTTTTGACTTAATGTTGGAATGACTTAAGACTTTGAAGGACTATTGGGAAGGCATGATTGGTTTTAAAATAGCAGAAAGACATGAGATATGGGAGAGGACAGGGACAGAATGATATGGTTTGGCTCTATGTCCACATCAAATCTCATGTTGAATTGTAATTCCCAATGTTGGAGGAAGGACCTGGTGGGAGGAGATTGGGTCTTGAGAGTCAATTTCTCCTTGCTCTTCTTATGATAGTGAATGAGTACTCACAAAATCTGTTCAAAAGTGTGCATTTATTATCCTTTGTCTCTCTCTCTCTCCTGCTGGCTGTGTAAAAATGTGCTTGCTTTTCTGTCAATTTTCACCATAACTGTAAGTTTTCTGAGGCCTACTCAGCCATCCTTCCTGTACACAAGTGAAATTGTGAAGAAATTAAACCTCTTCTTTTTTTTTAAAATAAATTACCCAGTCTCAGGTAGCTCTTTAGAACAATATAAGAATGGAATACTACAGTTGGTAAAAAGGGCTGTGCAACACATATCTAAATGAAAACAAGTAGTTTGCTTCACATTTGAATAAATTATATCTATTTACTAGGCCATAGATTTTTGTTACAGGAACTCAAACAAATGTGTAAAATAAATTTTATTCTCAACAGGGTATTTATCTAATTTTACAAATAATGGCATTTGTCTTTTCATAGATATTGGCTTCATTATCTAAATTAATAGTTATATCTACTTAATTCAGCAAAATTTTAAAACTTTAGGTTTCAAAATTTATGATCAACCTTCTTATATTAAGAAAACTAAATAAAATTTATTTTAAAATAATACACAAAAGTTTTAAGCAAAGATAAAATATTTCCAAAAATTGTTTCTTTTAATTTAAATATTAAATAAATATCATACTGTTGTATCTTCTGATAATAACAAAAGTATCCAAATGTAATTGAAGCATCAAATTGATAACCTCACTTAGCATTGGGTTGAATCTGTAGAATAATGCAAAAAAAATTTTACACCAAACTGTTAATATAACATAGTTTAGTATGTAATAAGAACATTAAAAATATATTAAATGAAGATATAAAGTCATAAAAATACTGAATGGAAAAGTATATGTATGCATCATTGTACGGGACTTTTTAAAACTTTTTGAGACAGAGTATTGCTTTGTTGCCCAGGCTGGAGTGCAGTGGCACAATCTTGGTTCACAGCAACCTCTGCCTCCTGGGTTCTAGCAATTCTCCTTCCTCATCCTCCCGAGTAGCTGAGATTACAGGTGCCTGTTACCACACCTGGCTAATTTTTGTATTTTTAGTAGTGACAGGGCTTCACCATGTTACCCAGGCTGGTCTTGAACACCTGATATATACATTTTAATTAGATACATATTTTCACTATAAAAATATTTCTTATGCAACTTAGTCTGAAAATAAGTATTGAGTAAAATTAATTGATGAAGTATTATAGCAGGTATGAATAACATGGGAATTAAACTTTTTATATGCTCATATCATTATAGAACTAAAACTTACAATTTAACTGTGAAAAAAAACATAATCTTCAATTATTCTGGAAGTCCTCAGAAATAAAAACTAACAAGCTCTTGCAAGGAAAGACTATTTTAGGTCTTACACTTTTTGGTGATCTTTGGAAGTTTTGGCAATGCTTTTTCCTTCAAAATTAAAAAAAATAATAAAGCAGCTAATGATCCTATCAGAAAGAATAATAAGAAAATGGTTTCAAGGATTTATACATTGTATTTTCTTTATATCATCACATAGAGAATTGTATATTGCATATCTTTAATGCCAAAATATAGTCACCATAAAGAGTTTTTTTGACTTGCTTAAAGAAACCTACATTGGTTCCTAGGTGTATTGGTATTTTCATGCTGCTAATAAAGACAAACCTGAGAATGGGTAATATATGAGGAAAAAGTGGTTTAATGTGTTCACAGTTTTGTGTGACTGGGGAGGCCTCACAATCATGGCAGAAAAGCAAAAGTCACAGCTTACATGGAGGCAGACAAGAGAATAAGAACCAAGCAAAAAAGGAAACCCCTTATAATACCATCGGATCTCATGAGACTTATTCACTACCATGAAAACAGTATGGGGGAAACTGCCTTCATGATTCAATTATCTCCTACCAGGACCTTCCCACAAAATGTGGGAATTATGGAGCTACAATTGCAGATGAGATCTGAGTGGAAACACAGCCAAACCATATCATTCTGGCCCTGGCCCCTTCCAAATCTCATATTCTCACATTTCAAAAACAGTCATGCCTTCCCAATAGTCCCCCAAAGTCTTAACTCATTTCAGCATTAACTGAAAAGTCCACAGTCCAATGTCTCATCTGAAACAAGGCAAGTCCCTTCTGCCTATAAGCCTGTAAAATCAAAAGCAAGTTAGTTACTTCCTAGATACAATGGGGGTAAAGGCATTGGGTAAATATATCTGTTCCAAATGGGAGAAATTGGCCAAAACAAATGACTACAGACCCCATACAAGTCCAAACTCCAGTGGGGTAGTCATATCTTAAAGCGCCAAAATGATCTAATTTCACTCGATGTTTCACATCCAGGTCATGCTGATGCAAGGGGTAGGTCCCATGGTTATGGGCAGCTCTGCCCCTGTGGATTTGCAGTATACAGCATCACTCCCAGCAGATGTCATGGGCTGGTGTTGAGTGTCTGTGGCTTTTTCAGGTGCACAGTATAAGCTGTTGGTGGATCTACCATTCTGGGGTGTGCAGGATGGTGGTACTCTTCTCACACCTCCACTAGGCAGTGCCCCAGTGGGGACTCAACACGACATGGAAAGTGTTAAGGCTTGGAGTATGCACCCTCTGAAGGCTGACCCCTTTTAGCCATGGCTAGAGTGGCTAGGACACAGGGCACCAAGTCCTTAGGCTGCACACAGCAGGGATGGCGCATTTTTTTCTCCTAGGCCTCTGGGCCTATGACAGGAGGGGCTGCCACAAAGGTCTCTGACATGCCCTGGAGACATTTTCCCCATTATATTATCAATTAACATTTGGATTCTTGTTACTCATGCAAATGTCTGCACACTGCTTGAATTTCTCTTCAGAAAATGTGTTTTTTTCTATCACCTAATCAGGCTGCAAATTTTCAGAATGTTTATGCTCTCTTTCCCTTTTAAAACTGAATGCTTTTAACAGCACCCAAGTCACGTCTTGAATGCTTTGCTGCTTAGAAATTTTCTCTGCCAGCTACACTAAAATCATCTCCCTGAAGTTCAAAATTCCACAGATCTCTAGAGCAGGAGTAAAATGCTGCCAGTCTGTTTGCTAAAACATAGCAACAGTCACCTTTATTCTAGTTTTCAACACATTTCTCATCACCTTCTGAGACCACTTCAGCCTGGATTTCATTGTTCATATCATTATCAGCATTTTGATCAAAGCCATTAAACAAGTCTCTAGGAAGTTCCAAACTTTCCCACATCCTCTTATCTTCTAAGCCCTCCAAGTCTTTAGGAAGTTCCAAACTTTCCCACATTTTCTGTCTTCTACTGAGCCTTCCAGACTTTTCTAATTTCTGCCATTTATCTGGTTCCAAAGTCGCTTCCATATTTTTGAGTCTCTACAGCAGCACCCCATTCCCAGTACTGATTTACTGTATTAGTCAGTTTTCACACTGCTGATAAAGAAATACCCAAGATTGAGCAATTTATAAAGAAAAAGAGGTTTAATGGACTTGCAGTTCCACATGGCTAGGGAAGCCTCACAATCATGGCAGAAGGTGAAAAGCATGTCTTAACATGGCAGAAAACAAGAGAGAATGAGAAACAAACAAATACGGAAACACCTTATAAAACCATCGGATCTCATGACTCTTATTCACTACCACAGGAATTGTATGAGGAACACTGCCCCCATGATGCAATTTTATCTTACTGGGCCCCTCCCATAACACATGGGAATTATGGGAGCCCCAATTCAAGATGACATTTTGGTAGAAACACAGCCAAACCATCATACTAGGAAATATTATGTGTTTAATAAATATTGAATAAATGAATGATTTCAGAAAGCATATCTGTTTTTCAAACTTGTCAAATACAGTGAAAATTACATATTCCACACATAGAAAAATGTTTCATTTGCTACCTTGATAACTAATAATTTGCATCTAGTTAATTAAAATATATTAAAATGTGATTTGCCTCTACTGATGGATATTAATTCTTATTACCGGTGTTGCTGAGAGGCATAGAAAATAATCTCAGTAGTATCACAGACAGGACTTGGAAATAACAGAAGGTTGTTCAGAATAGAACAACAACATTAATGTCCCAATGTCCAGTCCAGTTTGTCATTGCAGATTGTCAGCTCTCTATTTTTGTACATATCACCTTGAGAACTAACTTCTCTCTACAAGCAAGGAAACAAGCAAGAATGAAAGGAAGAGAGGGAGGGGAAGGAGGGAGGGAGGGAGGGAGGAACATATTTTAGAATTCACAGTACAGTACTTGCTCAATTAAATTGTGTCTAACATGTTGATTACACGTGGCTCAAAACTTGGAGATATATGTAATCAAAATGAATTCTTGTTATAGGAACCCAAATAAATGAGTAAAAAGAAATTTTATACTCAACAGAATATTTTATCTAATTTTATTATAATAAGGCATTTGTCTTTTTCTATTTTTTTCTGAGTAAGCTAAGCTCTCAGAACATTATGACTTGGCAAATAATTGCATGCAAATTATTTTTGCTATTCTGTAATTATATTGATCTTAAAGCAACCGTCTGTTGAGAATTATATGACAAAGTAAAGTGTGAATACACATATGAAAGCACAGGGAGAGAGAAATAAGCATATGTTTCATTCAGTCCTTTAGTTGGGTCAGAATAACAAAACGATGCATTAGCTTTATTACTCAGTGGATGCTTATGTCAATTCACTGTAATAAAATTACCCAAATGTGAGTTAAGAATATTTTGGAGAAAGACTTTTTTTCATTACTTTCTTTGCTTCACTATCACACTAAACAAAAAGCTTATAAGGAGTTACTTTAGTTTAAAGATAAAGCTAAGTAGCTTAAAAGTGCCCCAGGAAAAGACAAAAGTCACTTGAACTCTTTTCATAATTAAGACATTAACCCTTAATTAACTCTGAAATAAAGATAATATGTAATATAATATATATTTTTATATAAAATTAAATATGGTGAAGAATTTGAAATGTACAGAAATCATTTGCAAAACAAACAATTATGACTCTCAAGATAGATTAGCTCTTTCAAATGTTGAACTACAATAACAGTTACGTCATCTCAAATTGTTGTAGCAGCATCTTATATGAAATCAAAATGAGACCATGCATCAAAAAAGTCTGTTGTTAACAGAAATTATTTTCATACATATACATTTTAAGGATTGCTGGCTATTCTAGCAACTTGCCTGGTGTACAAAGCTATGAGTAGTAGGACTAATTCCTTCCTAACCAAACCATATGTGTGTATTTTTCCCTAACTTTCTCCAACTAAAAAATAGCTCCATATATGTTAAAAAACACTATGCTTTGCCATTAATATGTAAAATACAAAGATTAAAAAAGATGTTTCATATAATTAATAATATGATATTTTTCTACTAATGAATAGTTTATGCTACTAATAAATTTGTTAAAATAATATACATATTCTGAAGCAATAATTTTAACATAATCTACTTATGACTACTACATATATTCAGTCCAATTCCCGAACCAGAAAATTAACATTTACATTTTTAAATGTCTCCACCTAGACCTTATTTTTGCCTTTTTGTCTTATATGATTGTCTTGTCCAAAAATTTAAGGAATTTAAAATCATATCAAGAACAACTTTAAACAAGCAAAAAAATCCTGAAATGACATTTCAACCAGTAAGAAAGACCATTCCAGATGGTTTACTATGCTTTTAGAAAATAGACAGGAACTAAGAAAGGATGAAAGCCAGAAAGAAAAATAAACAAATAGAAGGTGTTTTATTTAAAATTGGAACATGGGTGATGATTTTAATATAAACTTGATTCAGTATACTGGAATTTAAAGAACAAAAAACCTAGTATTTTCTATGTTTTTTTAAAAAATATATTAATTGTATGAATATCTGTTCTTCTTAAGAGATACTTCTTCCATAAAAGATACTTCATAATTTAAGAAGAATAGTTTTAAAAATATTGAGAGGTTGGAATTTTGTTATTGTTATTGCTGTTGTTTTGAAACAGAGTTCTACTGTGTCACCTAGGCTGGAGTGCAGTTGTGTGATCACAGGTACTGCAATCTCTGCTTCCTGAACTCAGATGACTTTCCCAACTCAGCTTCCTGAGTAGCTGGGAATACAGGTGTGTGCCACCACTCCTGGCTTTTTTTGTTTGTTTGTTTTCTTTTTTTGTAGAGAGGGGATTTCGCCATTTTTCCCAGGCTGGTATAGAACTCTTCAGCTCAGGCAATCTGCCCTCCTTGCCCTCCCAAAGTGCGAGAAGTGCAAGCATGAGCCACCACACCTGGCCTGGAAGTTTTAATATGTCAACTAGAGCTAGCATAACCTGTGCTAAAAGATAAATTAAGGTACAATAAATGTTAAAGAGTTTATATGAATAAACATTGATTCATGAATTGAGCAGCTCCAGCTCTTAACCAGAAGTGTTTGGGAGCTCTAAGTAGACACTTTTAAGTGACAGACATGGAAGGAAAGCCAAGAAAAGATTTCACTGGTTACAGTTATCCAATCGTCTTTATTTGGTCTATGCTGCTGAATAGGTTCTTGTTATGTAAGTTAGTTGGCAGCTTCTGATTGATTGAGTCTAAATTTTGTTTTTCTTTAATACAAGCATTTATAAGAAACAGCCAGGTTTAAGTTTTGCTGTGCTTGCAAGTTAAGCAATGCTAAGATTGTTTTCGAGGCCTAACTGGCATTCTCCGCCCAGAAATTCTCCAGAGCTTGTCTGCATTTGAATTTACTTAACACCTGCATAATCTTATACTTTATTTTATTCCTCCAAGTTTATTGACATTACTGATATATTTAAGATTTGTATTTTTGCTTAATTTTTATTATCATGGTTGCTTAGTTTAATTTCTCTGTTTATTTAGTTTAGACTCTATTGATTGCTTTATTTTTTCCATTATGTATTTTAGTTGTCAAAAATGTGTTTTTTGGTCTCTTTATCTCTTCTTATTTCTAGAAAGGCCTTTTGGTTATTTATTTCTTCTCTTATTTTTTTATTTTGATATCAAGAGTAATGGTATATTTTAATAATTGAATAACATTTAATACCTAAATATATGTCTCAAGTAACATTTTACCTTTTATTTTCTTGAGAACCTCATAGCTATTATACTATTATCTTCCATCATTGAACACTTCTCTGGATAAATCTGAGGCTACTGTGACACTACCTCCTTGTACATAAGTTTCTCTTCTTCCGTGTATGACAAATAATACTTAATTCTTCTATGTCAATTACATCACCAGGTTATTTATTGGGCCAAATTATTCTGCAAATTGTAATCTCTGGAACATTGTGTGTTCTGTCATTCTGCAAATATATTTAACAATTTCTGGGAAATCTTCATCCATTTCTGATGATTTTTGTCAATTCTACTGATTTTTTTTTACATCACAGATGAGTTATTCTCATGTTGAAACATCTCTGTTCTTTTTACCTATTGTGATTAATTTAATTGCTTTGATCTGGGACTTTTTCCTCTGAATTCACCTAATTTTAAAAGGCACTTTCTCCACTGTGTCAGTGATTCCATTTTCAGCCACATCTGCTCTATTTCGTTCTGTTTACAACGCATTTATTATTTCTTTATTGTGATAATTTTGTTCCTCAGTTTGTTTCCACAGCTCTTCAGTTACCATTTTCATCTTACTGGGTTGTATTGCCATCTGGTTTTTACACTCTTGTTTGATAAATTAATGCTTCTATTAAGTACTTATAAATTAAGTCACTTGTGGAGAATTTATTTCTATTCATTTGACAATGATTTAGTCTTGTCTAAGATAGTCACTTATCTTTTGCAAATTATATTCTTTAATTTGCTTACCTTTAAATGTTGTTTATATAGTTGCTAAATCTCTTCTTTGTACCTTGCTAACATAATTTTTTTATAGAAATTTACAGAATCTTCTTTTTCTCTCTATCCCTTTACCTAAATTTAGCTTGTTTTCTCATCTGAAAATATGGTTTTGTTGACATTGGTTGTGTAGACTGAGTGTGGGGTAAAAGAGGAGGCCTCAGCTTTGTGTATGCCTCCCTCCCTCCCTTCCTTCCTCTCTTCTCTCTCTCTCTCTCTCTCTGGACAGAGTCTCATCTCGCACTGTCACCAGGGCTGGAGTGCAGGGGTGCAATCTCAGCTCACAGCTCACCACAGTCTCCACCTCCCAGGTTCAAGCGATTCTCCTTGCCTCAGCCTCCCAAGTAGCTGGGATTATAGGCACCTGCCACTATACCCAGCTAATTTTTTTTTGTATTTTCAGTAGAGACTGGGTTTCACTATGTTGGTCAGGCTGGTCCTGAACTTCTGAACTCATGACCCACCCACCTCAGCCTCCCAAAGTGCTAGGATTACAGGCATGACCCACTGTGCCCGATCTGTGTATATTTTTCTAATAGGACTGGGTCCTATAATATTGATCTGGGGAAATCCCCAAATTGGTGCTCAGCTAGGGAGGTTCTTGGCTTCACACAAAAAAGAATCTCAAGAGCTAACCAACAAAATAAACCAAACGTGAGTTTATTACAGCAACAGAACACAGAAAAATGGCTGCTTCATAGACAGAGTGGTAGCAACATTCCTTGTGGATTGCTGGCTAGCTATATTTATGTCTATTCTGATTAGATGCTAAATAAGGGGATGGTTTTCTGGAAAAACAGTGAGGAGTTCCCAGAACTGAGGGTTTCTCCCCTTATAAACCATATAAGATAACTTATAGCAGTTGCCATGACATTTGTAAACTGTCGTGCCACTAGTGGGAGTTTCTTGTAATGTGCAAATGTATTATAAGTACCATATAATGAGCAATGAAGGAAACTAGAAGTCACTCATCCCCATCCTGGTTTTAGCTGGTTTGGGCCTGTTTCTTTGCTTCATCTGTTTTCATCCAATTGTATTTGATCAGCAGGGTCTCGTAACCAGTGCTGAGAAAATACATTATCCGGCTAATTTCCTGCTTCAGTATTACATAATATTATGTCATGTGTTGTTAAAGTCCACTATGATAGTATTTTTAAACAACAACGTTATAGAAATTACATGGAGATCTTAATAAAATGCCAGTGGATGCCCTTGAATCCACTTTTATTGCAGGCTGTGAGGTGATGCCACTGTTACTAGTCTAATAATCATATTTTGAGTAACAACAATCAAAACAATTCACTGTACTAAACAAAGATACAAATGAATAACATTAGTGACATTTCCTACCCATTTGATGTATTTTCACTATTCATTGATGATTCCTAGAGTTTATGCTTTGACAAGGAAGGTTTAGCCTCATGTTATCCTCTCAGTGAAATATCTCCCCTGGCCTTGTCCATTCCTGCTATCTAGAGATGGAAAAGATGAAGATATCCTTCGAGGTAGTCTCTAGATAATTTGGTGTCACTTGTGTGGATTCTAAAAGATAAGATAACACTGCATTATCTCCTTTCGAGTTACAGAAGCACAAGATTAGTCTCTCATTAATTTTGTCTCTGACATTGATCTTCACTTTTTTATTCTTTTGAGATGGAGTCTTGTTTTTGTTGCCCAGGCTGGAGGGCAGCAGTGCAATCTCGGCTCACTGCAATTTCTGCCTCCCAAGTTTGAGTGATTCTCCTGCCTCAGTCTCCTGACTAGCTCGGATTACAGGCACCTGCCACCATGCCCAGCTGATTTTGGTATTTTTAGTAGAGATGGGGTTTCACCATGTTGGCCAGGCTGGTCTCAAATTCCTGACCTCTTGATCTGCCCACCTCAGCCTCCCAAAGTACTGGGATTACAGGCATGAGCCACCACCCAACCTTAATCTGAACTTTTTAAAATTTAAAATATGTGATTGCAACATTCTCCTTGTTTGCTATGTGTTAATGCTAAATCTGCTTTATTTATTTATTTTGCAGATTCGTTAGTTGATTAATCTCATAAGTACTTATTCAATGAATAAGCCCCATTCTAAATATTCATTTTAAAACAAAAATAATTTTTCATGTATTTTGAATGCATGCATTTGTTCCTACACACATATATAGTTGGGCAATAATGATATTATACATATTGTTTTTATTCTTTTTACTTAGATAGGTTTTCATGACCTTTCCAGAAGAGTATATATAAATATACTTTGTTCTTTTTTAATGGCTATTTTATAAACTTTTGAACCTTGAAGTTCATTTAATGATAGTCATTTTAGTGATTTAAAATTTAAATCAATGCAAAATATTTTACATTACAGTTTCGTGAACACTCAATTACGTTTAAAGAATGTATATCTATAAATGAAAATCTTAGTCAAATGTAAACACATGGTACAATATCATAGCCACTACTCAAGGAGATGGGATGAGATTTGCAAAGGTCTCTGTAAGTTTGAGCATATCTTGCTTCACACAAGCGAACATTTAATAATGGCATTGGAGTCAGGGCAAGATGATATGGTTTGGCTCTGTGTTCCCACCTAAATCTCCTCTTGAAATTTACTTCCATAATTCTCACACATTGCAGAAGGGACCTGGTGGGAGATAATTGAATTATGGAGGCAGTTTCCCCCATACTGTTCTCATGGTGGTGAATAAGTCTCATGAGATCTGATGGTTTCATAAACAGTTTCTTCTTTCACTTCTTGCTCATTGTCTCTCTTGCCACCAACAGGTAAAAAGTGCCTTTCACCTTCTGCCATGCTTGTGAGGCCTCCATAGCAACGTGGTGCTGTAAGTCCATTAAACCTCCTTCTTTTATAAATTGCCCAGTCTGGAGTATGTTATTATCAGAAGCATGAAAACATAATAATACAGTAAATTGGTACCAGTAGAGTGGGACACTGCTGAAAAGATACCTGAAAATGTGGAAGCAACTTTGGAACTGGGTAACAGGCAGAGGTTGGAATGGTTTGGAGGGCTCAGAAGAAGATAGAAAAATGTGGGAAAGTTTGGAACTTCCTAGAAACTTGTTGAATGGCTTTGACCAAAATGCTGATCGTAATATAGACAACAAAATCCAGACTGAGGTGGCCTCAGATGGAGATGAGGAACTTTTTGGGTACAGGAGTAAAGGTGACTCTTGCTATATTTGACTGGCAGCATTTTGCTCCTTCCCTAGAGATCTGTGGAACTTTGAACTTGAGGGAGATGATTTAGGGTATCTGGCAGAAGAAATTTCTAACAACAAAGCAATCAAGAGTGACTTGGGTGCTGTTAAAGGTATTCAGTTTCATAAGAGAAACAAATCATAAAAGTTTGGGAAATTTGCAGCCAAAGAAATTGCATTTCTGAAAACAAATTTAGGCAGGCTGCAGAAATTTGCATATGTAAGGAGCCAAATGTTAATCACCAAGACAATGGGGAAAATATCTTCAGGGCATGCCAGAGAACTTTGCAGTAGCCCCTCTCATCATAGGCCTGGAGGATTATAAAGAAAAAGATGGTGGTGTGGGCCTGGCCCAAGGTCCCTCTGCTGAGTGCAATCTAGGGACTTGTCCTGCATCCTATCCAGTACAACTGTGACTAAAAGGGGTTAAGGCACAGCTCAAGCTGGTGGAAGTCCCAAGCCTTAGCAGTTTAGATATGGTCTTGAGTCTGCAGCTACACAGAAGACAAGAATTGAGGTTTGGGAGCCTCCACCTAGATTTCAGAAGATGCATGGAAAAGACTGTTTGTCCAGGCAGAAGTTTGCTGCAGGGACAGGGCCCTCATGGAGAACTTCCACCAGGGCAGTGAAGAAAAGAAATGTGAGGTCAGAGCACCCACACAGAGTCCTTACTGGGGCACTATCTAGTGGAGCTGTGAAAAGGGGGCCACTGTCCTCCAGACCCTTGAATGGTAGATCCACCAACAGCTTGCACCATGCTCATGGAAAAGCCACAAACACTCAACATCAGCCAAAACAAAACAAACAAAAAAAAATAGCCAGGGGCAGGGGCTATAGCCTGCAAAGCCATAAAAGGGGAGCTCCCCAAGACCCTGGGAACCCCCTCTTGCATCAGCATGACCTAGATGTGAGATATAGAGTCAAAGGAAATCGTTTTGGAGCTTTAGGACTTAACTACCATGCTGGATTTAGACTTGCATGGTGCCTGTAGTTATTAGTTTTGGTCAATTTCTCCATTTGGAGTGGCTGTATTTTCCCAATGCCTCTACCCCCAACTTCCTTTTGATTTTACAGGCTTATAGGTGGAAGAGACTTGCCTTGTCTCAGATGAGACATTGGACTGTGGAATTTTGAGTTAATGCCAAAATAACTTCAGACTTCAGGGGACATTTGGGAAGGCATATTGGTTTTGAAATGTGAGAACATGAGATGTGGAAGGGGTCCAGTACAGAATGATATAGTTCAGCTCTGTGTCTTCACCCAAATCTTGTCTTGAATTGTACTCCCATAATTCTCATGTGTTGGATGAGGGACCCAGTGGAAGACAATTAATTGTCAGGTGGTTCCCCCCATATTGTTCTTATGGTAGTGAATAAGACTCATGAGATCTGACGGTTTTGTAAGAAGTTTCTGCTTTTGCTCTTCCTCATTATCTCTCTTGCCACCACCATGTAAGAAGTGGCTTCTGCTCTGATTGTGAGGCCTCCCTAACCATGTGGAACTCTAAGACCATTCTCAGTTGTGTCTTTATCAGCAGCATGAAAATGGATTAATACACAAAACAATAAAGAGGTTCCTATTCCTTTTAGAATTTTTTTCAAAAATGAATGCTATTTATAAGTATGTTCTTTATAGTAGATTTGAAAATAGCAACAAGATGAATCACACATGAGCTGAAACAAATTCTAAGAGCAGTCTACATAAGAGGAAATTTTTAATTTAAGACTATCTTATTTATTTATTCTATATTCTCCACTCCTTGGAAAGTAGAAGGTAAAATAAGAAAAGCTATATATTTATAATGAGAATATGGGAAAAAGGGAAACAGGCATCTCAAAGGACATATTCCACAGCAGATTGCAACACTCATATTAGATTCTGTGTCTAATTTAAAGAACTGGAATGAAATCATTCCTCCATGCATAAGTGTTCATTCCACATTAATAATAAATTCAGAAAAAATATGTTTTCCTGACAAAACATCAATTTCTATTACCATTAAGTTTCATTTCCCAGTCGAAGAAATGTTTAGTAACATGACCTTAAAGTTAATTGGTTTTCACAAAGAAAACTAGAAGCCTCAGTAAATATTCCCATTAAAATAGTAGATTAAAGTCCCCTGAAAATTACCTTATAGTTAGTAATTTCGATAGTCATGTACTCATTGTCTTTCAGCATCAAATCTATTCCTTATACTCTACTCTGAGATGCTGGGACTAAAACTTTGCAAACTGTATTCCTGATTTCCATGATAATATGAATAGGAGGCATTGAAGAGGAGGATGAATGAAGTGAGAAGGCACTCTCCCCTGTTTATATTTTCTCCTCCCTCCCTCTCTCCCTCCCTCCTCTCTCTTTTTTTTTCTTTTCTTTTCTTCTTTTCTTTCTTCTGTTCACATCAGCATCCCTCAAAACAGAGAGTGGCCTGCAGTCTCCAGCTTCTTTGCCAGTCCTGATTTCAGCCTCGTAACCCTTCTTACAGGGACCAACAATCAAGAGGCACCGCCTCTTTGGAGATTTGAGTGCCAACCCCACAGGGCCTCACAGAGAACTCTCAGCCCTTGCTCTTCCCACCTCTTCCCGCATCTTCATTTTCATCAGTTATAATCTTTGCGTTAGCTTAGTTCTCCGTTTTTGCTGTTTTAGTTCAACAGTTCTTATAAAACCATTGTGCTCTATAAAATCCCCTCTGTGTGAAAACCTAGTGTGATTTCTCTTCTCTTGAATTAACCATGCCTGATATAATACTTTAAAAGTTGAAATGATTCAGCAGCATATTTACAAAAATACATACAGACTTAAATAAAGCTCAGGTTACCTGATTATCTGGATTTCTTTACTAATCCTTGAGTCTCAGTTTACCTCCAGTAATTGATCCTCAGCCATTAGCCTGGGTTAAAGGGGAGATTATACAGCATATTTATTCCATGTGGGAATCAAGATGAACCTCCTACACTAAAATGAATGATTATCAATAATTTATTAAGTTCATAATCACTACATGAACTGAATACACGCCTTTTTTTCATTCATGATAAAACCTTAAACACTGCAAAGAATAATGCAGTATCAAGGTAACACTCAGAATTGACAATTTTCAACACAGAAAACTGATCATTTTTATTTGTTTGGAAGCAATTCTCTGGTGTTTTTATCACCTCAGATACTCTTTTCGAGAATGCCTGTATAACAAAGAACATTGGAAGTTAGAGATAGTGTATCACTCCTTAGGAGAGAGATTTCATGTCTGATCAGTATAATAAACATACAGAATCTTTTCTTCCTCAGAGACATTCTAGGAGAGTAAAGAGGCTATCCCTCTCCTTTGCAAAGGGATAGCCTTACATTCCAAGGCAGTGTTTCTCTGGAGATAAGCATGAGCAGATTTTCTAGCAGATCCCTCATACAATTGAGGGTTTTTAAAGTGCAGTGTTTTTCAGCTGTAACATAAACCCCTGTGTGTGCAGAGTACTAGTCACTTTAAGCTGCTATAACAAAGTATCATAGACTGTGTGGCTCATAAACAACAGAAACTTATTTCTCACAGTTCTGGAGGCTGGAAGTTCAAGATCAGGGTGCCAACAAGGTTTTGGTGAGGACCCCTTTCCTGGTTGCAGATTGCCACTTCTCTTTGTAACCTCACATGGCAGAAAGAGGAAGAAAGAGTCCTTTGGGGTTCTTTGTATAAGTGCATTAATTCTATTCATGAAAGCTCCATCCTCATAATGTAATTACCTTCCAAAGATACCTTCAAATTTCATCACATCAAAAATTAAGATTTCAACATATAAAATAATCTGTAACACCAAATATTTACCGAGTCACCCCAATGGTATTTGGAAGGTAAAGAGAACTATGAGCCCACATTGCCTGCCATGTGGTGAGGAATAAACTGTCTAGACTCATTTGAGTGCATCTGATTGTCTTCTTATTGAATCTGTGCAAGTGAGCCTAGACAGCTACATAAATCCAATACATTTCCAGTTAACAATAGTGCTTAAAGCCATATATACCTCTCTCTCTCTCTCTCTCTCTCTCTCTATATATATATATATAGATAGATAGATAGATAGATAGATATAGACAGATAGATATAGATATATATATATATGCACACACATAATACTAAGTACACATTTCATGGATTAATACTACTTTGTTTAAGTGCATATGTGTACACACACACACGCACACACACATACACACATATATTGCTTAACCTTAGTGGGTAATTATTTTTTCTCTTCTTTTCTTTTATGTCAGATGGGTAACGTGCTGCCACCAAAACAAGATTTGAGGAAGGTGCATCTCACATGTGCACATAAACGCCCAATCATCAAGCTTAAGAATAATTTTTACCTTGTGAGTACTTAAACAAACTTCTAGTTTTAAAAAAGGGCAGCATCCTGATTACTTTCATTAAATAGAATTCCACAAGCAGGAGTTTTCTTCACTTGAGATAGAGTGGAACATAGTGAGATATTATGTGATTATGAACTTCCTTCATCTGGATCATGTTTATATGTGTCAGGAAGTGCATTGAGGATAGAGGATCTTCCAGAATGTCTGGTGTGAACTTTGTTATGCAGGTTGTGTCTTCCTATTTGTATATTATGTTAATTCTTTCCTTTTTGACAGGAGGTGGGAGAGGTTCCCAAATGTTTACACCTTATCATTCATTAAGTTATAGTTCTGATATTATTGTTTCATATTCTTTTAGTGCTGGTTTGTTCTTATTGCTCTAGAATCTTCCTTGGTTTATCAAGCTCTGTTTTTTCTATCAATTTGGAAAATTTATTTGCATTTGTTAAAAAAAATTTACAAAGTTCTAATGTATCTACATTTTCCAATGTGTTTTTAATTTATATTTTATCTATATTATTCTTTCAATGTTATTTTTATTTCTAATTTGTAAACTTATTTTTTTATAACTTGTTTTTCCTGAATTATATTTACAGTATCAACCCTTAATATATAGATTTTATTTATTAGCCTATTTTTAGTTCTTGGACCATTTGTACTAATTCAGGTTGTATATTTTGTTTAGTTCATTCTTTATGTCTGAAGCCTGGAGATTTTACTTTTCTTTCTTTGGGAATGGGCTCTGTTATTTGTTTTCTTAAATACATAATCTATTTTATCTGTAAATTGAAGAAAGAGATAGTCATGTAATCTGCTGGCTCCTTTAAACTAGCATTAAATCTCCTAGTCTGAGATCATTTATGTAACACTCTGAATATCATTCACATATGACTGTACCACATACCTTTGATCCTTTTTTCTATCTTTCTTTTTTAGATGAAGTTTCTCTCTTGTTGCCCAGGCTGGAGTGCAGTGGGCAACAAGATCGCATGATCTCAGTTTACTGCAACTTCCTGCCTCCTGGGTTCAAGTGATTCTCCTGCCTCAGTCTCCTGAGTAGCTGGGATTACAGGCATGCACCACCATGTCCGTTTAATTTTATATTTTTAGTAGAGACAGGGGTTCTCCATGTTGGTTAGGCTGGTCTCAAACTCCCTACCTCAGGTGATCTGCCCACCTCTGCCTCCCAAAGTGCTGGGATTACAGGTGTGAGCCACCACGCCCAGCCACCATTGATCCTTTATATCTGTTATGTCTTATATCAGAAATGCCTAGTAAATCATGTGATATCATGCAGCTTAAATGGACACCTGCCACCTGGGAAAATGCACTCAGTTTCAAAATTAGATGATATTTTCTAGTTCTGACATTCCTGCTGGTTTTCCGTTGCCACCAACTCATTTTGATCAACTTCTCGACATGTTCAACTTCTTTTACTGGATATTTATATGACTTATGGATTGATGTGTTTTTATAGTTTGCTAATTCACTTATTTAAGATGCTAATGCTCTATTAGCTCTATTAGCTCTAGGTCTACTTCATTCTTGATTCTTATGTTTATATTTAGAGCAGCCTAATGGGCAGGCAACAAGTTGCATTTCAAGAAAGACTTAACCTTATAATCAGAAACAACTGCTGTGTAGACTTGGCTCTACATTAACTGCATGGTTCAATATTTAATAATAATTTTTCCTTGAATCTCATTTTTACCATATGAGAAATGTTAGCATTGACTGAGATGCTATCTAATATTTCTCTAAATAGCTATTATAGGAGTCTTCTCTTCTCAGTAGGAGATTTGTTCCAATACTCCCAGAAGATACCCGAAACTGTGGATAGTATCTAAACTTAAATGTACTGTGTGTTTTCTATACAGAAATACCCGTGATACAGTTTAATTTACAAATTAGATACAATAAGATAAACAATAACTAATAATAAAATAGAAGAATTTTAACAATATAGTGTAATAAAAGTTCGTGAATGTGCTCTTTCACCCTCTCAAAATATCATATTATAGTTTCCTCACCCTTGTTATTATCGTTGTGGTCTGTTGAACTTATCGCCAAGAAGGCTACTGAGAGACTCTCAGGCGGGTAGCGTACATAGCATGGATATGCTGGATGAAGGGATGACTCATGTCCAGAGCAGGATGGATCAAAATGACCCAACATTTTATCACACTACTCAGAACTACATGCAATATAAAATTTATGAATTGTTTGTTTCTGAAATTTTGCATTCAGTATTTTCTAACCATGGCTAGCCATGGACAACTGAAATGGCAGAAAGTAAAACTACTGATAAAGTGGGACTACTCTCTTAGCTTTTTCTTCTTCTAAACTTTCTTCTCCTCAATTATTTGTTCTAAAAACTAGTATTTAATGGTGCATTCTTCGATCTCCCCCGGCCTAGGGTCTTGGTTTTCCAACAATGCTGGAGATATCTGGTGTCTAGTCCCATGTAAGACAAAAATGACTTTTTTTCCTCTCAAAATAATATATATTTAGAGTTTTAAAATGCTATTATATTTAAGAAGAATTTACCTAATTTTTAAATATAAAGTTAAGAAGTCTAAACCAATCACAGCCAATTGAGCTGAGGACTAAATGCATCCCTAAAGTAAAAATATCAAAACTAAAGAAAATGAATGGGAGTAGAAAAAAAAAGAATTACTGTTCGTTCACTTAAAAGTCAGAAATTAGAAAGTAAGTAACATATTTGTAAATAAATATTAGAATTAATCATTGTATATGTGCTTTACAGAATAAATAAAAACCAAAATAAAATAATAAATAACTTGAATACATAAGAAAGTAATTTGATAAACACCAGAAAGTACTGTTAAAAGAGTTGTAAGAAACGGCAGAAGACTTCATGAAAGGATAAAGAACTTGAATGTATTTTCTTCATAGAACAATAAAAGTAACACAAAAAGAATTTAAGTGTTAAAATGCTCTAATAAAGTAGAACAGTTTACATTGCAGTACTTTATTTCCTAATATTTAAACCATGTTTTCAGAAGCATAGATTCTAGACAGGATTCAAGTATTAATAGATGGTTTTTAGTGCCTGTGAAGTGTTTGGGGGTACCAGTAAAACGTCTGGGGGTACTAGTAAAATGCTTGAAGGTAACCAATAAAATGTGTGGAGGTAACAGTAAAATGTTTGGAGGTACCAGTAAATTCTTGGACAGAGGCCAGTTGTGCTAAGACTTCACTATTTGCTAAGAAAATTTTCCAGTTTTCTACGTATCCTGAAATCTTAAATCATATTTGCTATTCCAAATCATTTTTGGGTCAATTTCAAGCTGTTGTTTTATTAGTTAGCTTGAAACAAATACCAAATAAAAATGTGGAATGAAGGTCAAAAAATAAAAAGTTTTTTGACCTTCATTCCACATTTCCTCAAATAATGTGTTGTATGCAGCAATTTTTATTAGTGTTTGAAGATGCCAGTAGTCCTTCTGGTATTGACTTTTTGAAATTATTGAAAACATTAAGAAAAATAAACCTTCCTCCAGGAAATTCTAAACAGTCTCCTATTTTCATGACCTTACTTGATGGCTGATCATATCACCTTGCCTGTGACCAAGAGTCAGGGCTTCCCACTCAGCAGAAAGCAGATCATTTATTTTCTTAGCAGGAGATTTCTCTCATGTCATTAATGATTCATATAGGTCATGTTTACAAGGGGCAAGTGTTTTCAAGTTTGCTGTATTATAAAGCAGCAACTTCTATTTTGTATAAATATAGTGTGGGAGCTTCTTATGTAAGACAATCAATAGTGCTAACTTAAATTCTGTTGTCTTTTGTTTTTATAGAATGGCCGAGGAATGAAAGGGGGATTATAAGGAAATGATGATATAAAATCCTAGGAATAGTAACCTCATTCAAGCATCCATGCAGTTGGCATTCAGAATGAAAGACAATTTAACATGCTTGAATATTCAGACTGAAGAATCAGAGTTTCAAAGGAAACTTGAGAGAAGTAAAGGACTTCGAAGTATAATTATGTCCTTCACTAGTTTCTTAGTTTTTTAAAATTTGTATTATTACCTCCTTTTTGCAAATTAAAGACATTTAATTCAACAGCTAAGATTTATAATTCCAAACACTTTTTCTTATAGGTCATACTTTTAATCTAACTTAATTTTTATATTGCAAAATGTACAATACTAAAAAGGAACAAATTGTTTTACTGGGATAAGTTAATTAAAGCAACAGAACTATTCCATGTGAAATTAGCCAGATATATTTTCATCCTTGAGCTAATTCTAAGTGTTGCTATTGTTGTCATACAAGAATTTTAGGCAATCAGACTGGGAAGGCATAATTTATGATTGTATACACAAGCGGATTTCAAATGAAGAGAGAAAAAACCTGCAACCTTTCATATCACAGAACAACCAGTGTATGGTATAAAAGCCTAATAATTCATCTATTTTATCACCTAATTATTTTGTAAACAACAATGTTTCTGTCATAATTCATTACCTCAAATTGTTCCCTGTGAGAGGTTGGTGGATGGTGTTAATACCAGCTTGCCACAGCAATCAGAATCACCTTTGTCTCAGGCTATTAATTATGGAGCCAATTATTGCTTTCTTAAAAATATTTTCAAAGACATAAAAGTGAAAAGACTAGATAAGACATCCTCAAAGTAATATTGAAATGTTTCCCAAATACCTATGTTCTGACAGTAAACATATGTGAAGATGAATCTGACATGGTAACTATTGCCGCCAGTAGATCACCAGGAAATATAATCACCGAGGCAGAACTTGCAAGGATATGTGATGATTTTGAGGGCCAGATAAGCCCAATTACTGACTGTAATTCAGCAGCTTGATGATCCTAATAGTTGAGAAAGACTGTCTAAAGAATAGATGAGCTGTCCAATGTTTAACATCCCTAAGTATTAAAACTCTGTAATAAAAGATCAGAAGGAAAAGCATCTGCACAAATAATCTCATCTTCCAAAAGAAATGTTTTCACTGGTTGTCAATTTAACTTTATTCTCCCAGCCATTTTGAAATTGATAGCAGCGTATCAGTGACAATTTAAGAACTGAATTTAAACATGATATTGAGTTTGTTGTCTAATGACCATACAGAAGACTTATAATTGCAATGATGTTTAATTGAATTCAGTATCAGTGTAAAATTTTTCAGATTATATGATTTATTTTATCAGAACATAAAAATTATATAAACTATATGAGATTTTATGAGTTATGGAGTATATGTAAAACATTTTCTCACTTATCCTTACTAAAACCTGGTGAAGTAGAAAGAGCTGACATTATTGTTACAATTTATAGAAAAAAAAAAGTAAAACTGAGATGCATAGAGTTACTGTGACTTTCCTTGACTGTCATGAGTATCTGATTGAAAATAGATTTCAAATATACTATTAAGCTATATCTTTTTTTCCAGATCTTTTATATATTATTGCTAACTATAAAGGAAAGTTAAAAAAAAAACTATCAAAATTTAAACTTATTTCAAATAGCTAACTATATGTTATTCTATATATTATGTCCTTCATTTTAAAATCAATTATATTTTAAATTATTATATATTCAGTAAACTTCTAAATATATTGAATTCAGATATCTGTTTTTCTCATAGAAATATAGACTAAAAAATTACAAATATCATAGCTTAATTTCCCCAAAACTTTTCTTGAGTATATACTAGCAGTAATCATTTTTTTATGATACACTCTTCATTTCTTCTCAATTATATATGGAGAAATATAGGTAAAATAAATGTGTTTCTACATAGTTTTTCTTTGCAAATTCAGAAAAAGGTGGTAGACCAATATATATTATATGAACTATAACACTTTCCATAATTCCGTGAAGATAAATATCACCTGGAATGCTTGTAGTTATTTAAATACGTCAATTACAATACCTACTCCTGAAGAATCCATCTTGGGGCAAGTGGAAGTTCCCTGTTAATAATGTCCTCAGTGACTAGAAGTTCCTACTTACCAAGATCCTCAATGGTTTTTATTATCTGGGGACTTTACAAATGAGGCTCTTGAGTTCTGATGAGCATAGGGAGAGTAAGCTAAACATCAAGACAATGAGCACCCACATTTTGCTGCCCTAATTTCTAAGGTGTCCTTCCAAGCATAAAACAAATGTGTATACCAAGCAAAAGGAAAAAATGCACACACTCACACACTCCTATATATAAAAAAAGAAAACTTCAGGCCAATGTCCATGATGAACATAGATGCAAATATCTTCAACAAAATACTGGCAAACCGATTGCAACAGCACATCAAAAAGCTTATCCATCATGATCAAGTAGACTTCATCCCAAGGATGCAAGTCTGGTTCAACATGTGGAAGTCTATAAATGTAATTCACCATAAACAGAACCAAAGGCAAAAACCACATGATTATCTCAATAGATGCAGTGAAGGTCTTAGACAAAATTCAATAGCCGTTTATGCTAAAAATTCTCAATAAATGAGGTATTGATGGAACGTATCTCAAAATAATAAAAGC
>CAUYLG010034050.1:0-16848 GCA_963573385.1 Cacajao melanocephalus
GCTGTTGAATTTTGTCGAAGGCCTTCTCTGCATCTATTGGGATGATCATGTGGTTTTTGTATTTGGTTTTGTTTATGTGATGGATTACTTTTATAGATTTCCATATGTTGAACCAGACTACAAGGTTGTTTTCTATCAGCATCACTCATCAGATCATCATCTATCTATTATCTATCTATCTATATCTGATTTGGAATTTCTCATTGAAATCTTTAATTTTTATATACAACAAAGGTCTTTGAGGTTACTTTTTATTTTTAGAGTATTTCAAATGTCATCATAAATATTATTGGTAGCATAAGAAAATAAGCAATTGTAAATAGTTCAAAAATTTTAAAGAAGAAACACATTTCCATTATAAAACAAACACCTGTGTTACAACTGGGTATAACTGAAAGGCTGTCAAGTATATCCCAACCTATTATATGTCTAAAGATTGGAAAATTGTCAGATGTATTATTATGTAAAACTAATACATGCTGTATGAATAAAAGCTAAAACATATGGAGAAAGCATTACTTTCCTAGTAACAGATATCATGCATGAAAGCAAATGAGCATTAATCAGGATTTAATTTGCAGTTGAATGCTATAAAACTTAGTGAATTTCTCCAAAACATGAGATGTGTAATTAAATTTATCCAAAAGATTAATGAGTCAATCTTAATTTTTTGACCAAAAATTAATTTACATTTAAATTGGCAGAACTTTGCTTGTCTACGATGTTAACCATTTGCAAAAGTTAGTTGAATATGTGTGCCAAAATTTTCTGGTATGTCATCATGACTCTAAAATATCTGACAGTGCCATAAAATATACAATACACATTTTTTTTAAATTAGAAAGCTAGTTTCAGGACTTCAAGTTGTTACATTTTAAAGCCATTTATTGCTGAAAACTTATGTGGGATTTATAAACACTGAGTCACTAAATCTCTTAATATTTCTCAATTCTTGAAAAATGTTCTTTAAATTAATATAGAGATAATTAAAATTCTCTAACAAAAGTAACATTACATATTTGGCAGACATTTCTGTGATACTAAAATACATTTTTTGAATGAATGAATACTAACAGATACAATATTAAAACTTCCCAATTCCTAATATAATGAAGGCTAAAAAAGTAATTTTCTTACTAACACAATAATTTAGACTTAATCCCCTTCTGTGGAAATAGACTTTAAGTGTAGATGTATAAGACAATTGTATTGCCTTTCAAAAATTTTCTGAAGTCTTTCAATGGCTGAAAAAATTTCTAAGTAGGGCAAATTGTTAGACCTTTTTTAACCATTCCAGCATTTTAGTATGTATGGGAGGGAAGAACGCCTAAAGAGTCTCAGGAGACATGCCCATTGAGGGATGAAGCACAGATTGGGTTTGGTAGATTGAGCCTCCTGGATAACACATGCCATGCTGGGAAGACAGATATGGAGGACTGACAGCAAAGAGACACTGGGTGCTGGAAGGTGACAGCTAATGGACAAAAACAAACAAACAAACAAAAACACTCTGTATGAAGAAGGGAGCCTTGTGTACCACAAACTCTATTTGCATAATTGTTATCAGATATCTCATCTTATTTCTTTCATACTTTTAGCCAGCAAAGAGTTGCTACTATCTGTGATTATGCTTTTCTGTAAAGTTCCTTTATGCCACCTGTAGGAGACAGGTACTAATCAATAAGCTTTCTTTAATAATATTTTTACAATTTTAAAATATCTTGTTTGAGTTGAAGTAATCAGAGATTCTAAATGAAGAATTAAATAACAAGAGAAGCCTGAAATTTGGGCTCACAGTTCAGAGTCTTGTGAAATAGCCCAACACCAAAGTCAAATTCAGGTGCAGCCAACATCCCCCTCTTTAGTAAATAAAAACTACAGCCTAATCTCCGGTGCTGATATGCAACCAGGGAGATTTTGCCAGCTGACTGTGGGAACTCCCTCTTATCAAAGCCTGATGCCATGCTAAGGTTTTTCCAAACAGAATGGAGAGAAAGCAACTATAAATCAAGCTGTTCTTTGTGAATCTAATTCAAGATCTCCTTTTGTGGTGAGAAAATGAGAATGTTTATATCTAATGGAGGTTATAATGGTAACTGTACCAGATGTTGACTAACAGAAATTGTGGATATATTGTGTGTGGGAAAAAAAAATGCTAAAATTTTACTTCTCAAATTTGTAAAAACAAAAACAAACAAAAAAACTACTCTAAATCAAAACCAAAAAAAAAAAGACTCCAGCAAGAATAATTAAATTATTGTAAGTAACAATGAAAATACTTACTTTAAAATTTAAATTGTATTGTTTGTTAAGAACTATTGAGATAAATGTATCTATCATGTGTCTGCACAGAAATATAAACAGGTCGGCATGATTTGAAGGCTCTTCAAAGCATAAAATGCAAAATAATTCTTTTCTCTATCTCCTTATAACTCACAATTCTTACCAGACTTAAAAAGAATTGAACTTGAGTAATAGCTCCATTAGAGCTCTTTTTCGGGAGCCAGTTCCTGTGGTCTCTCTGGGTCCAGCTGCTGATGACTCACAGAGGAAGTGATAGAGATTAGGGTGTATGGGGGGAAAAATCAGAACAGCACAGAAATAAAGCAAATCAACCAACCATTACCTTTGTGCCAAACAGAACAATGGTTTAACTACTGTGGTTCAGAATGATCCTTCTGATTCCACTCATTTATGCTATTCCCATTGGAAGGACCACCAGGAAACCTGTGAACCACTATGGAACACACACCGGAATCTATGGCACATCTCAATTAATATTCCCTCCTGACTCAACTAGAACAATGAAGAACATCAAGCAGTTTAATCTCCGGCAATAATTCCTTTTGTTAGGTTGAGAGGTTTTCCCCTTGAATTAGGTTCAAGATCGGATTTTCAAAATTAGTTAGTTAGTCTATGTATTGTAAAGCAGAGAGCCCAGATTTTATAAACACATGCATACGTCTAGGTAGAACATAATGAAGTCTGTGTGTTAGTTTGGGCTTTGCTACTATCAGCAATTTTAACTTTCTCTGAAATAAAATTAGTATTTTATTAGCAAACAATTGTAACTAAGCTGCACAGTTGTTAAAACTCTTTTTACAACTTTCCTTAAAGTGTTGGGAATGTAAGTAGATCCTTTATATCACCAGAAAATTAAATTTGATCAGGAAGATTTTAAAAGACTACATTGCAGATTCTTAGCTTAGTTACTGATAAACTGAAATATTTCATAAGTTAAAAAACATGCATGTTCTCAAATTTATATTATGCATATTACATACTTTATGCTTTCAATGTTTATAAGATATATATATATATATATATATATATATATATCTTTCTTTCCGTATACATATAAAGATAATGAGCATGCAGTTTGTCACACACACACACACACACACACACAGATGTATGAGACAATTATATACCTATATATAATATATAGATATAATACACACACTCACACACACACATATATATATATATATATATATAGAGAGAGAGAGATATTAAGAGAAAGGAATACATTTCTCAAGGTAAGTATTTATTTTCAGATCTTTTATATGTGACCATAATAGCCTATAAACACTGACTAATGCAGAAGCAACTTAACTTCTTATGACCAATTAAAAACAAACAAATAAACATAAGATTAGAATCATTAGTTTATTCTGAATACCAGCAAATTAATTACAATTTTGATAAAATTTAGAATACTAATTAAGAGATAAGTATTTTTTATATGATCATGTCCAGAAAGGGGAGTGGCTGAGAGATTAACTTTAAATTATACAAATATTAGAAACTTTGGTTTTAGTATTGGATGGATGTTATTTCTCTGATAAAAATAATAGCAATTTTCCTATAATATCATCTGTTTAGAATATTTACAACAAATTTTGTAGGATGTTTTAAAAAAAATTAGTCATAAAACAAATTTTCTTGTTCTATGATCATATGAAAAAGCATATTTTATGGAGACACCTGTATGAAATAAAACCCTTCTAAATGTATGAAATGATTTATAGATAAAGCATTCATGTTTATAGACATGTAGATAAAAGATTTATGTTTTATTGACATAAATATACTTAAAATAATACTTTATTTTGCCAATTTAAAAAATAAAATAACATTCCAAAATAAAAATTCCTTGATCTGATTGCATCCAAGAAATTATTTTACCAAATTCACAAAGTTTTAAAATTTAAAAATTTAATATTAGTTATTTGGAATAACTTTGATTTGTAAGTAAATCTACATAAGTGATATCACCCTCATGGATCATTATTTTTTATTATTTTGCTAACATGATTTGTTGATTAATCTTTCTAAGACTACCTCTAAGTACATTGTAGAATCAGAAAACACTGAAAAATGAGATTTATCTAGTACTGAACACAGTGTTTATTCACATTTCCTTGGGAAGTAAAAACCATTTGAGAAAATTTCTAAAACCAGAAAAAGAACTCAATAAAATTTCTTGGTATTGTCTGATTTTGTTAGCCACGTAGAAATTTGTCCTTATAGCAGAACATCATTCATTGAAATTTAAAAATCAAATAGCCAGATTTATAATACCTGTTCTCTGTCTCTGGACTTCCAGTTGCCCAGTGCAAATCAGGAATCTAATGTCTATGTGAATTGGTTTGCCCAGGTAACTATTCATCAGAATGCTAATTGACATTTACAGAAGCATGTTTAGTCATCCTAATGCTCTGTATTTACCAAGTGCCTAACAGCTTTGGCCTGTTCTGGGTCCCAAGACACCTTACCAAGCTTATTTGGATGTTTTGGCTCTGCCTACTCTGGATTTCCAGTTTCTCATTCTGGGGAGAGAGAATTAGATTGGCCCAACATATTATTTGTCAATTAGCTGTGGTCAGCAAGCATTATATTCTTTAATAAAGAGGTTGAGAGTGGGGAGATGGTTATTGTCATGACTGGGCAGTAATGGGTGAGAAATGCTGTGCTAATAATAGTATTTACTCAACAGATATTTGCTGCACGCACAGCTACCAGGAACCAGGCATTGCTTTAGGGATCGGTGGATTTAGAAAGTAATGGGAGCTACATAAAATCAAGATTAATTTTGCTGTGATGTTTGAAGGACACGAATCGCCAATATATGGCATCTTTTGACCCACAAAGATGCCAATTGCATGGAGTTTAATTGCATGTGTTTACACTTTTATGTTTATGACATAAAGGGATTTCATAACTGTAAATACTTACAATTACACAGAAAAATAAGTGTTTAGTTTCTACCACAGGATAAGTATCAGGCTTTTTTTCTAATACATAATTTTACCATGTATTCTACTGACTTCCCCATTATATGCTCCTTTAAAATCATTTTGGGGCAAACATATAGGAATTTTGCACTATGATCCTTTGAAGGCAAAAATCCCCATATATATTTTATCCTGTACTTAGTATGGTACCCTAATGTTTAATTAAGTTGTTGCTTTGTATGGTTACAATAAGGAGATGATCAAATATGATTTCACAAATCACACAGTATATTGTCATATAAATAATTTTTTCTTGCATTCACAATGCTTAAAGAGGGAGAAAATAATGATAACAAACCTCACAAGGAATACACTTGATAAAAGAGGCACATTAACCACAAAGTGAGGGAGTTCCAAAATCATTAGTCTAGATGCTCAATTAAGGTGGAAGCAGACCTCTGTGAAAAGTAGAGTCTAATTGAAGTTTGAGGTTTACCTTTATAGAGCAGTTCTCCAACACAGTGGAGATTCATGATACATAAGGTCTCTCCATGCTAGAAATCAGCATCTGGGTCAAACGGCAAGGTTTCTGAGAATGGCTCAAAGGCTGACAGAGTGAAGCCTGCCACAGTTTAAAATCTCAAAGTGTCTGTCAAGCTCTTGAATTGATCTGTATTTTGAAGTCCAGTGGGTTGAGGCCAGTAACTAACATATGGGATCTGACAAAGTGTGATGTAACATTTCTGAGGAAAGAGGGAGTTCACTCTAAGTTCTCACACATGGAATTTAATGTCACCCTCTCAAAGAAAGGTGACATAGACTCCAAGTTTTATTACAACAAAACATGTATCATTCATGTAGCAAAGTACAGAAGTGTTTGGAATCATTTCAAAGTTTTACACCCACCTCTGCGTTTCAGCTTACATTCACACACTTCATAAACTTCAGTATATTGAGTAACAAAGAACTCATTGTCTACCACAGGAGTCTCAACATTTTTTTGATCAGGTGATAACTTTGCTTGATCAGGTGATAACTTTAACCTAATGCTTGAAAAAAATGAATATTTTTAGTTTTAATACATATATTTCTAATTATATGGTGTGCATGTATATTCATTCTGTTAATGTATCTAGTATACTCCAAAAGTTAGAATGAAATGAGTCTAGAATAAACAAAATGTTAAAGTATCTACTTTACTTATTAATGTTACAAGCTCTATCACTCAGACAATATTTGACAGAAGCAATGTCATTTGTTATTATTCACGATTTAAATGTTCTGGTGTAATAATTTGAAATGTAGACATTTATTTAAAGTTCCAGTTTTAAGTTCAATTTGTATTGATACCTGCTTACTGTCACCACTGAAACAGATACTTCTCAAAGACAAGTAGTCCCAAATGGAAGAAGTGCATTATTGGTCTCTCTTACTAAATCAGAATGCTAATTTTTCAATCTCTTCTCCAATTATGCAAAGATTTTTGTTGAAATTCACTTGAATTTGCACGATGAGTACGTTCAGCTGCATTTTCTTTGCAGGAAACCTATGAAGTCACTTGCCAACTTTTTGATGGCTAGTTTAATTAAAACTAAATAACATAGTTCACAAAGCCACTTAACTATACACTATATGAAAATACACCCAAAGTAAACAAAGGCCTTGACGAATCCTCCATTGATACTTTAATGCTGTGAACTTACTCTTTTGCCCTATGGCGCATTGCACATTGTCTATAACATTAGGTCCTCTATGTAGGCTGTTGACACAGGACAGGGTGAAGACAGGGATGTCAATTATATGTTCAATATTAGTAAAGCATACTATACTTCCTTTTCAGGCAAAATGTAACTCAAATTTTGAATAGTTTGTTTTCAGACCTGAAACAATTGTCTAGTTTACCTAGGTGGCTACAATGCACTTGAAAGACCATAGGCCACAATCACTGATAGCGGCAAACTCACAAAGCCTACCAAGAAAATAAATGTTAAATTCTTCCTTTATAAAATAGTAGTTTTCCTCAAAGCATTTACTTTCTTCATTTTAGTAAACTTGGATAGACTATAAAAAATTCAGTCAAATTTAAAATAATTATTAGGGAGGGGATATCACACACCAGGGGTCTATTCAAAGGGAGGGGAACATCACACACCAGGGGTCTGTTGGGGTGGGGGGCAAGGGAATGGAGAGCATTAGGACAAATACCTAATGCATGCAGAGTTTAAAACCTAGATGATGGGTTGATGGGTGCAGCAAAACACCATGGCACATGTATACCTATGTAACAAACCTGCAGGTTTTGCATATGTAGCCCAGAACTTAAAGTAAAATAAAATGTCTATTTACTATGTCCAATAAATGTGTGTATAAATCCACCATGGCATAAAACATATTGATTACCCTACAAACTGTTAACTTCTTGTATTACACTTGTTTACAATTTGTAAAAATAGAATTTTAATTGTTAAATTGATTACGAATTGAAGTGCTTAATAATTCTCAAATTTGGAGCATTTCTGCACAGCTTGGTTAGAAAGAAATAGTAAACTTTTTCTAATTTTATCCCTATTATATTACATTACTCTATAATTACTATAAGAAACATTGTTCTTAATTTACAAATAGTGATGTTAAGATAAAATAATAACTTTCCCCAGGTCTTTTAGTTAAAAAATAAATATTTTAATCTTAACCTATTCATCTACACATTTTCTTTACCAAAAAAAAGGACCCCACACATTAAATGTTTAATTTCCCTATGTTATCTTCAATAGCTGCTGTGACTATTTCCTTATTAATTATGTGTCATTTAATAGTCATTGTTCCAACAAGTACAGATGAATTAGGAGTCGTAATGATTTTATTGTACAGAGAGTGGCCTGTGTAAACTCTCAAATTAAACCCACACTGTAGTCAAAACTCATTTGATGTTTGCATTTCCTACTTTATAGATGAGATGGTCTCAAAAGGCAGAATAGGCTAAAGATGTGTTGGACAACTCTATAAGTACAGTCTCAAGACTCTTGTCATCTTAGCTGTCTAAATTACTTCAACAGGACTCAAGGGAATTTAAAGGGGAGAAATGACATGACAAACAATTATATTCTAACACTCTATTTAGAACAATGCCCTTTCAGATTATTGTTCTTCTAGACTGACACATCACTGTAATCCCAGGGATGAATCAAGGGACTTAGAGTTAGATCTCGCACAGCTTGTAGGCAAAGAAAAAAAAAATACGAATGAAGAGCTGACATTCAGGAAATATAGAGTGACTCAAGGATAAATTCAGCTGGGATGAGCTTAATTTATCAATGTCAATAACAACGGTGAACACATCACTAGCATACATGCATATTAATTGAAAATAATTCAGATTAAATCACTGCAGTTTGACATTTTGAGATAGGCACTTTATCTTTTCAAGAAAAAGAGCACTATAAAATCTTTAATCTGAAAACACATCTTAATTGCATGTTATCACCTCCTAATTGCTTCTATATTATATTAAACATTTTGCTAATTACTAGCCTGATCATGGTGTAAATAGCTTGAGGCAAGAGCTCACATCCAGCTGAAGAGTACCAGGCTCAGGAGGGCCAGGAGGAAGTTCAGCACTCAGTGGATTCAATGGACTTGTATCTTCTTCAGGGGCCACTAACTTTTAATTCAGATCTCTGGTGAGATAAAGAGATAAAGAGGAAATGGTGAAGATCAGAGATGTTTTGTTCAGCTGTCAGATTCTAATATTACTCTTGGAAAAAGGTGGTCTTTCTGATATTACAGATATGATGTTTCAGATGTGGCATGTGAGTTCCTGTCTTTATGATAAAAATAGCCTCAATGAAAGGCAAAGTTACATCTACTTTTTAACTTTGATCTTTGAGATTCTTGTCAAGATGAGGTCTTGCTAAATATCAATTCCTTGTATGGAATTTTTGGCTAGTATGTGTGTAAAGTATTTTATATATAATTAGAATTCAGAGTCCTTTACAAAGTAATAAATAATTTAGGATAGGTAAAACGTCTATTACTGAATAACAAATGTTTCTCTAAGAAAAAAAATTAACCAAATAGTGACTAAATTTAAGTAGTGACTAAATTTTCCATATCATCAAAAATACATGCAAGCAAAAAGATAATAATAAGCCTGTATAGTAATAACATTATTTTAAGTTTATTAAAGCAATTAAATGGCATTTTTGACACTATGCTTGGCAAAGGCTTTCTCTTTTCTTCTTGCCCTCCTCCTCTTCTTCTTAAATAATAATGCATAATGTTTACAAAAATTTAAGGATTTGGGATGATTCCACAGTATTTTTCAGGAGGAAAACTGTCAATACATAATAAAAGGCTCATAATGTTCTAAATTGTTTAGTATATCTATTTCATTTCTAGGAATTTTTGGATAGAATTTGTAATGGGAATATAATGATCAGGGCATTATTGATTAGTTATAAAAACAATAATGCAATATAACATTATACATATTGTAATAGGCATTGAGATATTGATCAATATTCCAGTTTTCCTCTTTTCAGGATCATGACAGATAGGATTGCATCTTTTCCTTTGAAGTTACTTATGGTTATGTGACTTTCAAAGCAACTGTTATGAATAGTAAGCTTGTTCTAATTTTACCACTATTATGTCTGAATTACATCTCCCCAAAATCCATGTGTTGAAGTCTTAACCCCCAAAGTGACTATATTTGGATATTAGGCATATAGGGAGGTAATAATAATTCAATTAGGTCATGGAAGTGCTATTCTCATCTGATAGTATCAGTTTAGACGAGGAAGAGACACTAGATCAGATCTCTCTGTGTGTTTCTCTGTGCTGAAGAAAGGCCATGTATGTGAGGACAGGATGAGAAGTCAGCTGTTTATAAATCCAAACGAGAGGTCTTCCCAGAAACAAACACTGAAAGCATCTTGGATTTGGAGATTCCAGAACTGTGGGAAAATAAGTATTTGTTGTTTAAGTTACTCAGCAAGTGGTATTTTACTCCTTCAAGCAGACTAATGCAACAACAACTCACAATTGGTAATATTGCCTGAGTGAGAAAAATAAACTTTTTTTGTTTGTTTATTTCAAGCCCCTGAGATTCAGGAATTTTTTTTTTTGTTGCCATGGCACAATCTACCTAATCTGATTAAAATATAGACATTTTGCTTATATGTTTTACAGAATATTTGCCATAAAATGAATAAAATCCAATTTTATAACATAAAAATGAAAATAATTTCACTATTAGTAAAGAAATATTAAGAATAAACTAGATTGTTACTCTAATATAGTGTGATAAAATAAATGATCTAATTACCAGAAAAACTTTTGAGTTAAATTATTTTCTCCTCTACTTCTTTTCTTTGTGTGTGTGTATGTGTGTAATATAAGCACTATGTTCCATATAAACTTTGCTGTGACTATATGTTTCTGCTTCCACTATTACTGATATAATTGCCTCTAACCATTTGCTTCATTAATATTGTTTAAAGGTTTTTGAAGTGGTTCTTCAAATTTCTGTTTTCTTTTTAAATTCCATGACACTCTGCATCTGGTTTATTGGCTTCCATGTGGGCATTGATTTTCCTTTAATTATCTAGAGGACAAAAGATTATTTTTAATAAAGAAAGAGAAAATAATAAAAGAGCATATAAAACATTAAGAAGAAATTAATACCGCTCTTTCCATTGAATGATCTTTTTCCAGATATTTAATTATTTTCTCTCTTTAGTAATAGCTTAGTGTTGTTTCAAAAAATCTTTTTATGACATTGTCCTCTTTGCTTGCTTTTAGTTGTCTATAATACTTCTTAATATTATAGTAGAAAAAACATCTTGCCTACGATTTTGATTCCTTTCAACCGTTTATAAGCAATTTGCTCTTTACTTACGTCCACATGTATCTGTGTCTCTCCCTGGTCCTAAGGTGTGGTTCTCTAGAATTTTTATCACATACAATTTTCTATTGTATTTCATTTTAAATGTAAATATAATACTGACAGCATTAGGTAGTTGTGAAGTTTAAATAAACAAAGCCAAGTCTCTAGTGGATTTCATTAAATATTAGCACTGTACTCTTTTGCTTCCTTTTCTCCATTACCTTAAATTATAGGAAATCACTTCAAAATTATTTTCTTCATTTGGTAAATGCTATCACCTGTTTCAGCTGTCGTTAAATTGTCTCTTTTATACCACCACTCTGTGATGTTTCTTCAAACACATCTTTCATAATTGCTCATTTTATCTTTCCTTTTCCCTTTTCTTCCTTTCTTATTTAAAAAAAAATATGCTCTGAGATTCTGTATAATCCTCTGCTGTTTAGGTTTGATTTTTGTATTTGATGAAAGAATAATTATACATAAATATTTTGAATTAATATTTCTGTGCTCTTAATTTTTCATTGGTATGTCTAAATTAAGAATGAAAGTTTTGTCAACATTTTTAAAACAGAAATAATTGCTATTGGATGAAACTCAGACTGATCTTTCAACTTTGTATTGAATGTGGAACTTTGCAAAAGGTTCTATTCAACATGTTTGCTTCATATTCTCAGTACTACAGTACAGATACTATTTGCTTGAATATTTTATCTCATCTATATTCAAATGTAATATACAATAGCTAGTAATTCCTGATAGAAATTATACTAAGTAGTAAAATATGGTCCATTAGCTGTATTCTACATCTATAAATAAATAGGTAAAGAAATATTAAGAATAAACTACATTGTTACTCTAATATAGTATAAGAAAATAAATGATCTAATTATCAAAAAACTTTTGAGTTTAAGTAAGCCACTTCTTATTTTCTTCTCTACTTCTTTTCTTTTTGTATATGTGCTATGTACCTATATATGTTATGTACATATGTTTATATAGTAATTTTAATAATATAAATTATGTTAAGTATGTGTAGCAGCAGAGGCTATGCCTTTCTGAACAGATGAGTTTTCCTCAGAAGACACTATATTTTTCTTAGTGAAGCTTTCATTTAAGTGGAAGTTACTCCTCCTTACCCCCTTCCTGCTCCATTTTCTAAGAGCTAAGGCTGGTGTCTGCCAATTTGAAGGGAGAGTATAATTTTGCTTAGAATAAATTAAAATTCTGAATCTTGACCAAGAGAAATGTCAATGAAGATTCAGTCGACGTGAGAAGATAAAGCTATTTTTTGAGCAACTACATGGTTATTTCTACAGAATCACATAATTTTAAGGTGGAAAAGGACAGAGTGATCATCTAGTCCTTCTAATTTTATGTACAATGAGCATGAGAAAATGCGAGAATTAGTAACTTATCAACGATAGTTATAAAGAAGTATTTAGGCATGATTAAATAATTTAGTCACTAATTGTTTTGTTTTGTACTATCCAAACAGAGGGGGCTACGCCAATGTTTTTGTCCTCTACTTATATAGCCCATAGAGAAGCCTTTTAAGTTTTATATAAACAGATTCAGAATCAACTCAGGGAACATGAAGTTGAAAATATACCTGAAAACAAGATGTTAATAATTATTCAGAGGTGTTAGGCAGCACGAACTAAAAATCAAGTGATGTTAGCCTTGCTTCAAGCTAAAGAAATTTTGAGGACCATAATTTTGAAATAATTGTGAGCTATTTCAAAGTTTGGGGCATTTTTTTTCCTTTGAGGTATGCATGTAAATCAGTATGTTAAATGGGATAGCTTTGTTTAAAACCTACAGTGAAATTTTCTCAATTTTTAAAGCAATGTAACTAATGTTTTCCTACTGCTAAAGTCATTTCACTTTCCCCATAAATTTGAATTTAATCTTTCTAAAGCATTACTTTCATTACATCACTCCTCTTTTAAAAGTCAGCAGAAGCTCCCCATTACACACAATAGAACCAAAATTTCCCCAGGCTACACCAGCCGATGGAAGCAAATGAGATCCCATTAACATTAATGACTGGAATCTCACTGCCTTGGGCCCTCACAAGCATTACACAAGACCTAACCCTCCTGCAAAGCATACACCCCACCCAAGTAGTTCCAGAAGTCCCTAGAGAGTGTTTCACCCTGAAGTAATTTCCCACTGGGCATAGTTGTTCCCCTGATTGGATTTGTATTTCTCCAGTTTCCCCCAGGCTCTACAGGCAGGGCAAGCTCACGCTTCCTGTAGGTGCCACATGAAGCCAGATGCTGTGACTGTAAACCACAGTCCCATTCTCAGATTAGCCCTGCTCCATCATCTCTGCCCTGTCATCTTATTCTCCTGCTGGGACCACTTCTGCTTTGAAGGACATGGAAGTTTCTGCTATGGAGGAAGACACTGCCGATGTTCGTTTGCCTCCATTACTCTGCTGGATGCTGCCGTTTCTGGGTATCACCAATGTACTACGGCTTCCATTAGTCCAAGGCTGCGGAGGGGTTTACAGTAAACAACAGCACACGGTATTTATCCCTGTATGGGCTATTGCCAATACTACCTTTTTACCAACATTGTACAAAGTTTTCTTTCTCTTTTCAGTTTCTTTTTATTTTTCAGTACACGAAAGGTGGGAAGAGAGGAAAACATTTGTTTTATATTAATGAAACTGCTATTTCCCATGACACTGGTCTATGAGTTCTGAGACCTGCTCTAGGAATGACATCCCATTGCCTCTGTTAACTAAGACTTTCCCACTAGCAAGGTTCACACTGCAAAATGAGTTCTTTAAAGAAGTTCTTCAGTTTACATTGTCAGCATCTAAAGCTAGAGTCTGAATCTCATCTAGAGAGCCCAAGTCTGAATCTTACTTACATAATGAAGTCCACTTTTTGACTGAAAACCACAATTTTGGTCAATATCATCTGTTCAACCCAATGCCTCATTAAACTCCCATATAATCCCTTTCTCCTTCTCAGATATTCCTGACCATGGAGGTCCAGTTGTAAGTCATTCCCTAGAGCACTCTGTTTTTGCCTGCATCAAACTTTTCAACTGGTTCAATACTTCTCTGTAGTCTCAAAAATAAACCCGCTCACAACAGGGCAAATACAGAAATTTCTTAGGACAAATGCTGTGGGCAGTGTCAACTGCAAATCCTAGCAATTGCCTCCCACCTCTCTTCCTCTCCTCTCAGCACTGGGTCTTCTCTTTCTCACCTTCCTCCCTTTAGCCTATCTCTCCCAAGATGTCTGGCTGTCTACATTAAAATTTATCGTCTAGCCTCTGGTAGCTCATTCCTTTCTTATAGAAAGCAATTTAGTTCCCACCTAACTTTTGACTCTGAAGTTGTATATCTGCTATTTGTCATACACTCAGCATTGGAAGACACTAGAACTTATCCTTCTTAAAGAGCAGTGTTTGCCCTTAGAAAATTATCTGCCACTGTTCCACAAAATCTTTGAGTAAATGCAGATAGACAAAATCACTCCTGAGAGACACCTGGCCTTATTAATCTCGTGGATCAACCAATCTCCTTTTCTCCTAATGGCTTTAGTGAAACTCTTAGGCCTTTGTTGGGATCCTGCTGTATTAGTTTGCTTGAGTTGCCATAACAAAGTACAATCGACTAAGAGTCTTAACAACAGACATTTATTTTCCTCCAGTTATAAAAGCTAGAAGTGAAAGATCAAGGTGTCAACAGGGTTGATTTCTTCTAAGGCCTCTTTCCTTGGCTTATCAATGGCTAGCTTCTGTCTCTGTCTTCATACAGTCTTCCCTCTGTCTGTATGTTTGTCCTAATTTTCTCTTCTTAAAAGGATACCAGTCATATTGGGTTAGGATCCACCCTAATGACCTTATTTTAACGTAATTACCTCTTTAAATACTCTAATTTTAAATCCAGTTATATTCTGAGTTACAAGGGGTTAGGACGTCAAAATATAAGTTTTGAGGAACACAGTTCATCCCGTAACACCGGCTTTCTTGCTTGCCTGTGCTGTGGTTTGGTTGTTTGTCTTCTCCATATGTCATAATGAAATGTGATCACCAGTGTTGAAGGTGGGGCTGGGTAAGGGGTATTAGGGTCATGGGGGCAGGTGCCTCAAGAACAGCTTGGTTCTCCCCCTGAAGTAATGAGTGAGTTCTCACTCTTAGTTTATGCAAAAGCTGATTGATTAAAGAGCCTGCCATCTCCCCACTTCTCTCTTGCTCCCTCTCCCACCATGTGACACACTTGCTCCCGCTTTGCCTTCCACTGTGAGTAATATCTTCCTGAGATGCTGACCAGATGCAGATGCTGGTGTCATGCTTCTTGTGTAGCCTGCAATGCCATGAGCCAAGTAAATCTCTTTAAAAATTACTCAGCCTCTGGTATTTCTTTATAAAGCAATGCAAAATGGACTAACACAGACCAGTTGTTTAGATATTTTGTGTCCTCCCTTCAGGACACTTCTCCCTCCTGACTACACCCCAAGCATCAGCTGAAACCATCATTGATTCTTTGGGGCCCTAAAGAAGGAGTGGCCATCACCTGTGTGAGTTATTTTTGTGGGCCCAGCCCCTCCCCCATAACCCACACTCAGTGAGGAAAGATTTTCATGAAGAGGAGAACTTGCCTTCTTCATTCAACCACTCTGGTAAGTTTTCTTCCTACAAGGAGAAAGACTGCAGAAGCCGTCCATCTTTGTTTTCCCCAGTGGTCGGAATTGACTAGTCACATTGTTTCCTTAGCTGATTTCTCAGCAAGGAAGATCAGGGTAAGGTCTTCTCCTATGCAAAATCTCTTGATACATCCATTTTTGCTAAAATGAAATCAAACAAGTGGATGTTTCTAATTTACAGACTTCTGAAGAATCCTTTATTTGTTCTGTTATGCCCTATTTTCTAAGCATATATTATATATATATTACTTCTTTAGAAGTTTTGCTCATTCACTAATCTGGAATGCTCTGCCAGTTCTGCAGTTTTATATTATGCATACCAATTTAAGCCTCAGATGTCTTCTTTGAAGTGTCACTGTAACTCGTTTCCCGTCTTGCACTTCCAATAACTATTAACTAGCTACACACTTAAATCATATTACATAACAACTAAAATAGTGCCTCTTCATTTTTGAACTTTACTTATATTCTATAATGGCCTCATGCAATATTTTTCAGCCTTGGCTCAGTTTGTGTTTTAAAGCATAGCCATGGCAGTAATAAAAATGAAATTTTATCTCTTTATTTAGTTGTATTGTTTTAAACAATTTCCTTCAAGAAAGAGAAAGCACAACTTTGAAATGCAGCATCCACTGAACATTCTGCATGCAAGCACAGTTATTATCAATTTGTAGACTAGTAATATGTTTGGAAATCAATTCTTAAAAAAAGAATGTGTTCGGAGAGATCCAAAATGGCTGATTAACAACAGCCCAGGATTGTAGCTCCCAGTGAAAGCACAGAGAGCCAGTGGGCGCCACAATTTCAGACGAATTTCTGTGGCCCACAAACTGGGAGATTCCCGGCGGAGGAGCCACACGTGTCGCCAGCGAGACTCTTTTGGCCGGCACAGCTGTTTTGCCGGCGCCCCGGCGGGGTGCAGCGCTTCTCAGTGCAGAGTATACGCGACTGGGCGCCCTTTGAGTCAGCTCGGCTGCTCCCACCACCGCAAGGAGAACAGCAATTGGAAGCGCTGAGGACCGAGAGTTTCACAGTAAGCACAGCTGAACCCGGGAAG